>JAOXNR010000022.1:2512896-2562283 GCA_028571225.1 Parsonsia alboflavescens
AAGTGTATTAAGTTTTTAATTTTATTAATTTAGTCCCAAAAGTTTTTAAAATAAAAACCGACCGGTTCAATACCAAATCAGCCGGTTCACCGGTTGAACCGGTCGGTTCTCACATGTTTAATAAAATATCACCGATTTTTTTATAAAAATGGTTTTTTCTCTTGAACCGGACAGGTCAACTGACAGGTTCCCGGTTTGACCGGTTGGACCGGCCGGTCTGGTCCGGTCCACAAAACAGTGATCCGACGAGACATAGACATAAGCATGCGCAATTCGCAAAGCTGGTGAAGCCTTATGCTACTACATTTTCAGACCGTTAAAAGTTGGCAGGCATCTCGTCTCGGAACACGATCCATCTGCGCATACGTCGACCGAAGAAGACGAAGTAGAAGAATCTCAGAGCCAAATTACTAGAATTATCATCTGATAAACATAGATTAATTTCGTTATTAATAAGAATATGTTCGCCAAATTGTTTCCGAGTCCCGCCAATTCATCATCTCAGGTAATTTAATCGTTTCAGAATTTTATTTAATGTTTTTCTCTTGCTTACTTCCAAGCCAGTGGAATTGTAAAAAAATATATACTGAGTAGCATAAATTGAAGAGATTTATTACAGAATCTCGCTCAGGAGGGTTTTTTTTTTTAAAAAAAAAAATTTATTTTTTTCTTTTCTGGATGAATGTTATTATTTTATTGTAGTTTAATGATAATAAGAAAAATCTTAAGGATAAAGTATGAGGTGCTCGGTATGTTATGATTATTATTATTATTTTGAAAGGTGATCATTGTTGGTATTTAATTTGGGTATTTGACCTCTAAATTTCTAAAATGAATGGAAGGGAGGATTCCCTCGGTACATGCTTTTGAAGCTTGAAATGATGAAATTTGTATTTCGGCAAAGATAAAGTGAAAAAAAACCTCATCGGAAATGTACCTCTTTCTCTCTCTCTTTCTTGTTAAACTTAGCATCTTTTTTAGGATGTTCTTAGAAGTTATTAGGAGCCATCTTTCCTCTCACCTTTTTGACAGATCAAATAAAACTTAATGAAGAGTGGTAAACCTGTTTTAATAATGGGCAAGAAAGGTGTTATGCTTGTTAAGCCCACTTTGCTGGTGCAGGAGGCAAATGGCAGAAGTAATATATGTGTGTATATTATTATTAGTATTAGTATTCAGGTACATTCCACAGCTATAGTCTCTTGCAGTTGTGATTAATAACCACTTTCCTTTGTTTCTCAAACTTATGTCTTACTGATTCCTATAACACTCTGAAATGGGTTTTTCCTTTGCTATACCCTTCTAAGTGTTGGAAATGACTTAGATTTTATCTTGTGTTTTTTCCTCATTTTTGTTTTCACTCATATGGACATCTTGTACTCCTGATTCTTCGTTTTCCATTTTTATTTAAATGTGTGGGAGTGGCCTGTGAGTGATTGAAGCCCTGAGATCCAGTACAATGAAACATTGAGTAGGAGCAAATTCTTACTACTAATATTTCCTGTAAATCTGTAACAGAGTGAAACACGAGAATTTCAAGGCGCATAATTTTTCATTCTCTGTCTTTAATTCTTCTGTCTCTTGTGATTGTTCTTATACTTTTGCAAGTCAAATCTATGCAAGTAAAAGCTTCTTCTCCTATTGACGGAGTTGGGGCAACCTGTAGTCTGATAATTTTTATTACTTTGCCATGACTTGACCAAGGACTTTGTTGTTCAATCAAATAAACATTCTCTTCTACTTCCAAGGTTTTCCAGCTAATGAATAAGATATTCCCTCTGCAGCTGGAGTGCTTCTGAAATTTGTTACATCTACTAAGATGGGAACTTTGGCTTGTTAGGGTGTAACACATCCTTTGACTATGTCAACCTTATTCTTGTAACATAAATAAATTGATATTCTAACTCCAAGTTCGCAAGAATGAGTTCATCTTTTTTCATTTAATGAAATAAAGACAAAGAAAAGTGAACTAAAGTAAATGCTTTACAGCAAGGATAATTTTTTCGATGACATGTAAGATAATTGGTTGCATGAAGTTGATAAAGGAAAGCATGATCCATTTAATACCTCTTAAACAAACAGACAATGTGAAAAGTAGCAGTGGCAAAGAACTTGGGTTCCTTGATTATTTACCCTGTTTAATGACAAACTTTCAAAACATTTCTGATAAAGAAATATTTATTTGTAATGTTGTTGTTTTATACTTAGAACACTTTTGTGTAGTGGATGTGACTAAGGACATTCAAGTTTTTTATGCCATATCGGGAAATTCATGAAATTGAGGGGTGTGAGAAGACCAATTTGGTGAAAAATAACATCAGGATCGTATTCTAAAATTATTTCAATTTGAGGATGAGAAGGATGCTCGGAGGACATTGGCCAGTGAGTCTGAATGTAGTTCTGCTTTTGTATTTCTGTTTCTGATTCTGGATGGCATGATAAATGATGAATGTTCTGTTATGTGAATATAAATCCCATCTCCCTTGAGTACCATAAGTTACATAACGTTCTTACATGCATTAGAATTTGCAGGAAAGTCCAACATCTGCAGATGTGGCGCCACGAATAGTCGTTCACTATGGCATTCCAACTACTGCTTCCACTCTTACTTTTGACCCGATTCAGCATTTACTGGCTGTTGGCACACTGTGAGTTATGATTTTCCTTTCACCATTTTGATCCATCATTTCCTTTTTATATTTTGGATGCACTTGGTGTGTTATTTAATTAATGGTGAAAAAGGTTTCACCGCCTTGACATTATTCTACATTTTGTCTATCAAAAATTTGGATCATGAAAGAAGTTTAACCTCACTCTTTTATCTAGAATTGATTGTCTTATCTCTTATTCTCTTATTATGATAGATGCTTATTAGTCCCAAAATGTACCACTCGGAATTTTCATTGTTTATTTCACTTTGATTGTAAGTCGACAGCAAAACTCTCTTTTGAAGGTAAGATTAACTGTGCTTTTGAAAGCTGACTGAGACATTGGTTTCAAGTACGTGGATAACATATTCATCTATTTTCCATTTAAGTGCCTGCTTCTGCAAGCATGCATTCATATTCATGAGTAAGAGGGGTGGGTTGGAGATTGCTGTTTGATTCTTGCAATGATGAAATCCTGGCAATTGAGTCACAGATGGAATTTGATGGAACTTGGGTTGTGAATGTTGAAGAGAAATCTAGGAAAAATGGTACATGCAAGCACGTGTGTGTTGCGTGTGTATTCTGCCCCTGTGTTTAACTCATCTGTCACCTATTGGAAGCAGCATATAGAAGTAACTCAGAACAGATTTCAACTTCGGAAATATTTTTTGTTTCTCTTTTAATTATAAATCTTGACATTTTCAGGGATGGTAGGATTAAAGTGATTGGTGGAGACAATATTGAAGGTCTTCTTATGTCTCCTAAGCCAACTCCATTTAAGTACTTGGAGGTTTGTAATGCTTATACCCTTGCTCTTTTTAGTGTCATTTTAACAAAGTCTGTTTTATCAACATAAAGAACTTCGGTTTGTGAGTTCAGAGAAAGTAATTGTCAGCTTTTTATCCCTTTCCTCCTCCACATTCCTTTCTTCATCTGTCATCTCTCAAAGGTCTTCTTTGAACTTTGATATTGTTGGATATTACAAACCGATTGTTCAAACACCAATTTCACTTACACATTGCCTAGAGTGATAATGAAAATGCTCCTCAGCCATAATTATGTTTCACTGTTTGCCTGAAGTGTCAAGCTTTTGCCTTTTGAATTATTCATTGATCTGTCACTTGTAAATTTTACTTAAGGTTTTTGCACTCTTCCAGTTTCTGCAGAATCAAGGATTTCTTGTCAGTATCTCAAATGAGAATGAAATTCAGGTTTGATTTTCTAAAGGCTATTGAGTTTTATCTGCTGGATGTGGCATTTATCAGTATGAATTTCTGAATCATATTGTTTCTCCAATTCTTCTTCTTTCCTACCATTTTACCATTTTGTTTCTTTTTTTACATCCACTTTACCTTCAGGTTTGGGATCTAGAAAACAGGTGTATTTCCTCTAATTTGCTGTGGGAGTCCAATATAACTGCCTGCTGTGTTATATACGGCACCCATTACATGTAAAAAACTAGAGGATTGTATTTTTATTCATCATGTCCTTTAGTGATTAATTGAGATGGTCTAAGTTTTGGTTTCCATGGGTACGTTCAGGTATGTAGGGGATGAATATGGATTTTTGTCCGTGCTGAAATATGATGCCGAGGAAGGAAATATCCTTCAGTTAGCGTACCATGTTCCCGCAAATCTTGTAGCAGGTAATAGAACTAATTATTAACTGGTAATAACAAATTGGTCTTGCTTGTACATATCTGAACAACACCCTAATGCCTCTTTTGCATCTTACTGTTCAGAATTCATTTTCCATGCAATACATAAAGAATGATGAAATTTTGCATCCTGATTCAATATCAAGTTGCTAATGTTGTCACTTGGATTTTAAATTTTCCATGTAGAAGCAGATCACTTTATTATGATATGAGCTATCTCTGTGATTCTCCTGCCATTTTGTTCATCTATTTTTGTATTAAGTTGTTTCAGATCACTTGTTTTGGGGATTTTCATCTTCATCCTGAAAAGAAATAAATCTCTCATCCTTCCTTCTATAACTAGCCATGTGAAATCTAAGAAAGAAGATGTCCTGAATTATCTGTACCATTTAATAAAATTTTGCATCTACTGGTTTGCATGTATATTGACATCAAGTGCTGGCTGATTTCATCTTTGTTAATTTGGTTTTGGTAGATGTGTGCAAAATAATAGTCTGTCGGAGGAAGTGTGAATCCAATGTACCAATGCCTTTAGATACAAACTATAGGAGTCAATGGTCCATAGCAGTTTAGCCCTGGATTTCTTTATTTTATGCCTTAGTGTCTCCATGGCCTGAAGCAGAGGTTGATGGAGAGTGACTTGGAAACTTTCTACTGTAGTTTTATTTTGGCCCTGTTAATACTGATATCATCATCATGCCAGCTTAAATGTATCATTTTGCAGCTTCATTCTTCTGAACAGTATGATAATATGCTTTGTATCTATTCTATCCAAGGAAAGCACAACAGGACTCAGTAGTTCAGTGCTTTACACCATTTTTTGTTGTTGCGCATTGCAGAAACAGCGGATGTTCTATTACCCAGCAATCAGTCAATAGTTGGTGTGCTCCCACAGCCTTCGTCTTCAGGAAATAGGTGAAAAAGTAGTACTTAAAGATCTCTATCTGATGTAATGCTGTTTAGGACATCCAACTGCTTTTCTGTACCTTTTATGCACTTTCCTACCATTACTTGTGTCTGAGTGGTGTGATAGCTACAGACCCATATCTGACTGCTGCAATTATAATTCTTAAATGATTAGTATTGAAACATTTTATTTTTTCCTTAGAAGCAAACGAGATCCTCCTAAAAGCACTTTCAGAGCCTCACTGTTATGTGCAAAGATTCATTAAAAATTTCTGCTTAGCTTCAGCAGAGGAGTAACTGGAAGAAGCTATGTGATTTTTTAAGCATTTCATATAGTTTTAGCTGCAGGAGTGGCATGCAGAAAATAATCTTCCACTTTTCTATGATTCATCCTTTTCTTTTCTCTTGTTCATGAAACATAAAAGCTTTATTCTCTTTTAGAGTATTTTGATGTCCACTACTTCTGCCTGCTGGCACCACTACCTTGTGTTTCTCTCTTTCCATTCCTATAGATTTGTTTCCCCTTTTTCTCTTTTTCTCTCTTTTTCTCTTTCCATTCCTTCTTCACATAGCTTTACAATATGGGACCCTTAAAGGCTGTTGCTCAATATTGTTTTCAAGTATATCTTAAGATTTTAAAAATGATTTCCTCATTTCATTTGAGTATTGATACATATGTTTGACCATTTCAATTTTGGATTAGTTTCTCGGACCATTATAACTTGTATTAATGAACTTTTTGTCACTGAAGTTGTTTCTGACCATCCATATGATTTTATGGAAAGAATTTTGTTTCACTAGCTTTACACCTGATTTCAAATCTAGACTGCTGGATATTTGGTCATATTAGATGGGTATAGAATTTTAACATGTCTTTTTATTTCTTTTAAATCTATGTATTATAGTCTGTCCTAGTTTTCAAAGATCTTGACTCTAGGATTTTGGTCGTGTGTGATAAAAAAATAGCCTTTAACATGGCTTGGTTCTTTATGTTTCTGAGCATTACTATTTATTCTAGTGCTACAGTTAGTCACGCCATTTCCATTTTCTTTTCAGGGTTCTCATTGCTTATGAGAATGGATTGATTGTTCTCTGGGATATTACTGAAGACAGAGCTGTTTTTGTTAGAGGTTCTAAGGACCTCCAACTGAAGGATGAAATACTGGTTGGATCTTCGAGCCATGAGCACTTGCATAATTTGTCAGATGATGAAGAGGAAGACAAAGAAATAAGCTCTCTATGTTGGGTTTCTACTGATGGGTCAATTCTTGCCGTTGGTTATGTGGATGGTGATATTTTACTTTGGAACTTATCAGATTCTGACTCCAGTAAAGGTCAGAAAGCACACAAGCCATCTGATAGAGTTGTTAAGATTCAATTGTCTTCTGAAGACAGAAGATTACCAATCATTGTTCTGCACTGGTCGCCTACTAAAGTCAAAAATGGTTGTGGAGGTCAGCTTTTTGTTTATGGGGGTGAAGCAATTGGATCAGAAGAAGTCTTGACGGTATGCTGCGAGCCTGTTTCCTTGTTTTCTGTCTCTTTTCGTGCCATAGGTTGTGCATAGAGCAACATTACCACTCATTCAACAACTGGTTATGATTCTTTCATCGTAATGAGGTTTGAAAGTGTTGCTCAGACCCGGTTCATAAAATTTCTACATTTGACTGTCTACCCCTTTTCCTTTTGGGGATGGAGTAGGAAGAACCTAACTTTAACATTCTTGCTCTGTAGAGTTGAATGATCGATGGGATTATTTTTGACTTGCCACAGTTCTGTTCTTGCTCCTGCAAGATTCTAAAATTGATGCCTAGGCATTACAAAAGGCTTGTTGATAGTTTCAAATTTCTCAATATTCTCTCCACTGGTCCCAGTTAGATCCATGCTTTGACGGTTAGTTTTGTTGGTTCTCTTGCTCTGCCTCAAATTTCACAATCCTTTGGAGGGATTGTGTCTGTCTGTTAGTTCCAAGGTTAAGTGCTTTTCATCTAAAAGTCTAGCTATTAACATAAAGAAAGAAGCCATGATGGATTTCATATGTTTACTGGAGAATGCATTCCATGCTGCAATCTATGGCACTGATGAAGGGGAAAGGTTTTCATTTTTCTCAAGGTTAAATAAAAGATGCACCAACATTTTAAGTTAAATGCATAATTTATTGTCTTGACCAACTTGTGGTTGTAAAGCTATGCTGTCATATCCACCTTTTGTTCTTCTTTCACTTCTTCTTATCTTTGTAAAAGGACTTTCAAGAAATATCTACATGTATTAAACTAATTCCTGCTTAGTAAAAGTTGCTAAGGAACAGCTCTTTGAGGATTAGTCATGAATTGTTATGAAGAAGGTACTGATGCATAACAAGCAATTTTTTTCCATAGACTGCAGTCTAGAAAAAGGAAGAATGGAGCATAGGGCATGCCAATGCGCATTTTGCAGATACTCGATTCAAGACATTGCTGCTTCTCCTTTTCTGTGTGTGCTTCTTGACAGGCTCAAATTTAAGTAGTTATGAGCTATTAACTGTGTAATCCTTAAAATATTGATTACTATCATAAACTTGAGTGAAGCATACCCATGTGAGGAAGATTTGCTTGGCTAGTCAAGGCTTGTTCATCTGATTGATCAGTTTTGTGATCTTTTGCTCACTGGCAGATCCTTGAACTTGATTGGTCATCTGGGATAGCTATGTTGAAGTGTGTTCACCGTGTCGACCTTCCCCTTAATGGATCATTTGCGGATATGATTGTCATGCCAAGTGCTTATGAAATGGAAGAAAATGAAACTGTGTCTTTGCTCGTTTTAACTACCCCTGGTCAACTACACTTTTACAACAATGATTGTCTATCTACACTCAAGTCTGAACCAGAGAAGAAACATTCTGTTCTTGCAATTCAATATCCTGCAACTGTACCTACAATTGAACCACGCATGACTGTTGGGAAACTTTATTCGGTGACTACAGTGGGCTCAAGGACTCTCTTGGAGGTACAGAATAGTTGCTGCCATTGTAAGGGGTACCTTTTGTTTTTTTAGATGGACATTGTTTAAAATTCTGTCCACTTATTCATGAATTACTTCATTAGTCAGTTTCAGCTGCTCAAGATAAAAGTCAACACGAAGGGACAAATGAGTGGCCTCTAACTGGTGGCGTTCCTGGTCAATTGTCTTTCTCTGAAGACACTGGAATCAAGAGACTTTACATTGCTGGCTATCAAGATGGAACCGTCCGAGTATGGAATGCAACATGTCCTGTTCTATCAATTTTACTTGTTTTGGAAGTTGAGGTATGTGTTGCACTGATTTACTAGTCTTTATATCAAAAAATGCGTTACAACTTGTATAAAACTAGAAAAGAAACAAAGCTTTCAGTTCTGTGGAAAGTTTTTTACTTAGAGAAACAAGCTCTATGTGCTGGTCAGGTGAAGAGCAATGAGATTTCTGGGGTGAATGCATCGATTTCAGCTTTAGAATTTTCTTCCACTTGTTTGACTTTAGCCATTGGGAATGATCTTGGTCTGGTAAGAATGAAAGCTATTTGGAATCTGTAGATCCCTCTGGAAACAAAGACTCCAGCGTTAGATAGCTTGGCAATTACCCTGTACTATGGAATTTTTCAGGTTTGCCTGTACAAGTTAGATGGAACTCACGACAAATCCAGTCTGCAGTTGATCACACAGAAGCAGCGGGAAGGTGCAATTCTTTTATCCTTTTTGGTTCTATTGTTGATTTTGGGGGCGGGTTAGCTCATTATTCTGTTCTCTCGTTGCATAACGTTGAAGGATTTTCATTAGCAGAAACTGAAAAGTCTCCATTGGATTTGGCATGGCATCTTGTTATCTACAATTGAAATAATTTGTAACTATTTTACATACCTCTACTTGGAATTGAATGCCTCTACTTTCATTTTAAGTAGTCTGGAATTAAATATTTCATTTCCTAAATTAGTTAAAATTTTAATAAGAAATTGATATTGCTATGTTAAGAATGAATTGAGTCAAACTCTTTTATTAAAATTTGCTCAAGTCAAAATGGGATAGTCAATTACTGACAGAGAGGCAGAGAGAGTACGTTTTTTGAATTGAGGTTATAATTCTTAGTTAACAAAAAGAACTAGAAAGGAGAACTCTCTTTTAATTGTTACGAAGCTTATCATATCAGTGTTTTGGTAAGATGCTGACCTTCAGTATATCATGGACATGTAAAGTCTTCAGAGAACCTAACAATGGTAGGTATAAATATACTTACCCATTTATTAAGTGAACTTTAAATAGTGATAGGAACTATGGAAGAATTAAGTGGTAATTCTCTTTTGATAATTTTTTTTTTTATTTGCTGGAGAAACTATTCTTTTTCAGATACTAGATGCACTTGGTGCCATAATACTGTTAATCCTCGATTTATGTCAGTGGCCTGTATTCT
This sequence comes from Parsonsia alboflavescens, assembly GCA_028571225.1. Taxonomy (NCBI): domain Eukaryota; kingdom Viridiplantae; phylum Streptophyta; class Magnoliopsida; order Gentianales; family Apocynaceae; genus Parsonsia; species Parsonsia alboflavescens. The sequence goes on from JAOXNR010000022.1 coordinate 2,522,527, forward strand.
TCTCTTCTTTGAGTTGTTTCTTACTCTTTGCTCTAACTGATTAAAAAATTGGTTGACTAGATATGATCAAGAGATTAAGATTATGATTGATTGTGTAGTTACCTTTTTCATTGGGTTGTATATTTGGTATCCAAGGCTTGTGTATATATATATGTGACCCTTTGGGAAATAATATATGAGAAATATCCATTTTCTCAAACCTTCAAATTTTACATGGTATTAGAGTCATTGTTACCTTTTTTTAGTGTGTGTTTTTTTTCCCCCTCTGCAGCATAAGCTTTCTTGAACTTTACTAATATTGAAGTTGTGTTTCCTCCCTCGTGTCACAAGCCCATACCACCAAAACACCCATCCTCCATCCAGCTTGACTTAGCATTCTGGCAGCACCCTACACTGCTGCTCCTTACATTTACTCCTTACATTTGCTGGAGCATGGGACCTCCTCTAATGACTGTTTGGCGTTGCTCTTCTTCCCTCCGGTGATTTTCCTCCAACCCAGTCCAATCCTTCATCAAGAATTTTTGGGTCTTACTCCTTTGGTCTGTTCTGTTCCTTTTTTTTTCCACTCTTCTCAATTCTTTACCAACTTCCATATAAGCTGTGTCCCCCCCCCCCCCCCCCCTCATTTTTTCAGGATGATGGGAGATAATAAAGTCATAGAGACTAGTTCCTTGCCCAAATTAGTGTTGTTAAGGTGGGGGAGCTAATACCTATCTTGCATGGTATATTTGTTAACAAGAAAATCAGTGTCTGCAAATAAGAGACAAGAAAAATCGTGACAAAATATATTTATTTAATTCTAAGTCTTGGTTACAAAATCTCCGGAAAGATCCTCCGATTCTATTTGAGGTGAGAACATGTGAGGCGAGGGCGCTAGGCTTGATTGGATCAAACAAGACATTCCCATGAACACTAGATTTGTTTCGTTGTCGAAGCTTCAACTTCTTTTCTTTTCTTTTTTTTTTGTGAAGATTGCCGAAGAACCCTTCGAATATTTGAAGATGGCCTTTGGAGAAAACTTGAAAACTTCAATGGGAAAGATTTGATGACTTCCTTTATCCTTTTTTTTTTGGCACATGTTTTGTTGTTCATGCACTGAATATTCCACTTTCCTCTGTTCTTCATATTCATAAATTTCCTATTAATTTCTTATCTATTAGTTCCATCACTAAAACTCTAAATTGTAAAATCGAATTTTTTCTTAATCATTATGTTTTTCAGGACCTTCGGACCTGGAAGAAGATTAACAGTGGTAGATTGCTTGATCTTATATATGATTGATGAAACTTGAGATTATGTTTCGGAGAAAATAACAATATTAACCGGGATATTTTGTATTGCATAGATGGTTCGGACATCCATCATTTTTTGTTTTAAGGAGGTTATACCCTAGTTTGTTTCAAAGACTCAAATTGAATCCTTATGTTGTGAACTTTCTCAGCACACTAGAAATTCCCACGCTTTGAGTAATAATATAAGTAAGATTTGCTTTGAGATTATTCACTCTAATGTCTGGAGTCTTACCAAACTATCTCTTTATCTGGAAAACGTGGGTTTGTTACCTTTATTGATTTTTTTACCCAGATACATGGGTATATCTGTTAAAAGCCAAGAGTGAAGTTTTGTCTTGCTTCCAATCTTTTCATAAGATGATTTGTACTCAATTTAACACTAAAATCAAAATCATAATTGACAATGGTGCGAAGTACATGATAGAGGATTTAGGGCTTCTTTGGAGTCTACCTAGAATGTTCATCAAACTAGTTGTCCTTACTAGATAGGAACTTATTATAAGTCGCTCGATCCCTGATGTTTACAGTGCATTTACCAAAACATTATTAGGGGATGTCGTTCTTGTTGCAACCTATCTTATTGATAGAATGCCTCTCAAAACACTTGCTTTTCAAAGTCCTATGGAAATATGAAAAGGTAAAAAGAATGCACTATTCTTCCTGAGTGTTTTGATGTGTCTGTTTTGTTTACACGAATGCTGGAAAACTTGATCCTTGCTCTCTCAAATGTGTTTTTATTAGCTATTCCCCGACACAAAGGATACAAATGTTGTCATCCTCTATTTTGGAGATTTTTTGTCAGTATAGATGTTATATTTCGAAAATTTGAACCCTATTTCAGTGTTACCCATTCACCTCCTTGGGGGAGAGAGTCAAAGGGAGTTAGAGGTGTTTTTTCCTGGAATTAAGACCTTATCTTAGGGGACAAAGAAATTGGAGAACATGTTCAAGGGGAGACTACTGAACAGTTGGATAGACCCTATTTGATAAGATATCCAAGGAGAAAAAAATCAGAAGAAGTCATCATGCAAATAGCTGAAATTGTCGATTCTTCTTCTACTGGTGGGTTGCTAACATTTCCTAATGATTTAGATTTTACCTATTGCTTATAGAAAAGGAGTCAGGATTTGTACTAACCATCCCATATCTAATTTTGTATCCTATGATTCATTGCCCCAATCATATGGAGCCTTTGCTGTGCCTATTCGTCTATGTCTATTCCCCAGGATTAGAAAAAAGCTCTTTTGGATCCAAAGTGGAAGCAAGCTATTATACCACCTGACAAGAAATTAGTTGGCTGCACAAGGGTATTTACTGTGAAACATAAAGCTTATGATTCAATAGAGAGATTCAAAGCTAGATTGGTGGCTAAGAGATTCACTCAAACTTATGGAGTGGATTACGAGGAGACATTTGCCCCAGTTGCTAAGATGAATACTGTTAGGGACTTGCAACAATGATATAAAGAATGCATTTCGTCATGGAGACTTGGAAGAAGAGGTATGTTTTCAAATTCTTCTTGGATTTACTAATGAGTTAAGTCAAGAGAAGATGTGCAAACTAAAAAGAGCCTGATATGGATGGAACAATCTCCTAGAGTCAGGTTTATAAATTTAGCAAAGCCATGATCTCATCTGGCTACATTCAAAGCAATGTTGATCATACCATCTTCATAAGACATAAACAAGCTGAAATCACTCTTCCCATTGTTTATGTAGATGGCATTGTTGTGACAGGAGATGACAAAGAGGAGATTACCCAATTGAAGAAGCTTATATCACAAGAATTTGAAATCAAGGATTTGGGAAAACTGCATTACCTCTTGCGAATTGAAGTAGCAAGATCAAAAAGGGCAATCTTTATTTCACAATGGAAGTACATCCTAGATCTCTTGACAGAGACAGGAATGAAAAGCAATCACAAATTGCAAACTAGGGTCGGAGAATTAGTTGACTAAGAGTGATACTAGAGATTAGTTGGAAGACTAATTTATGTCTCGCATACTAGATCTGACATAGCATATGCAGTTAGTTTGGTGAGTCAGTTTATGCATGATCCCAGAATGTTGCATTTGCAAGCTGTTCTTTGAATTGTTCACTACTTGAAATCTTCTCCAGGTAAAGGTTTACTTTTTTCCTAACAAAGTCACCTTCAAGTTAAAGGTTGTACATATGAAGCTTTTACATATGCTGATTGGGCTGGATTTGGAGACAGAAGATCTATGTCAGGCTATTATATACATGTAGGAGGAAACTTGGTCACTTGGAGAAGTAGGCTCTAATACCATGTTTAAACCACAAAATCTCCTTTCTCTTATATATATAGATATACACACACAAACTTAAGTTACCATATCCTTCACCACCTATATCTACGAAATTAATTATAAAATCACTAAACATCTTAAATTTATTAGACCTTAATGTAATAAAACTAAAATAGTCTTCTAACATAATCCTTTTATATGTGTTAGCACAATAACCATCAGAATTGCCTATCGAAAGCAATCACAAATTGCAAACAGGGCTTAGGGAATCTGTTGAGAAATTGAGATATCATAGGTTAGTTGACTGATTGACTGGATTATCTCTCTCACATAGACCAGACGCAGCCTATGAGATCAGTTTTCTGCGGCAATTGTGCATGATCCACAAAGGTCTTCATATGCAAGGTGTTCTCTACGTTGTACAATACCTAAAATCTTCTTTGAGGAAATTTTTGCCTTCCCCAAACAAGGTCACCTTCAAATCAAAGCCTTTACAATACGCTGACTAGGCTGGATCTTTAGGAGATAGAAGATCTACAAGGGGCTATTGTATACATGTGGGAGGGAACTTAGTTGCTTGGAGAAGTAAGAAAAGTTCAGCATTACCAGACTAAACACATTAAAATTAATCAACTTTATCAAAGAAGAGGTTACAAGTGGCATTAGAAATATCTGAAGGTGTCTACAAATGAATTTTTCATATACTAGTTTGTAAGTTTGGCATGGGTGACAGCTTTGGGCTATCTTGAGGGGCAGTGTTGACTAGATATGATTAGGAGAATTGTATATTTTAGGAAATGTTATGATTGATTGTGTAGTTATCCTTCCTTGTTTAGGTGTATATTTGGTATCTTGAACTTGTATATATACATGTAAGTCTTCGTGAATAATATACAAGAAATATTCATTCTATTTGTTGACATGATTGATTTGTATTAACATATTTTGGGAAAGTGTATAATACTATAAATCTTAGATCGATAAGGTAGATATCATGAACTTGTTCATATATGTTGAGAATCCCACATCGGGTTTGTGTAAGGGCCTATTGTAGTATATAAGGTCTTGGACAATCCTCCCCCCTAGAGCTAGCTTTTGGGGTTGAGTTAGGCCCAAGTCCATATTTTAACATGGTATCAGAGCCATAAAAAGCCCGTATTTGTTTGTCCTTGTTGGGCCTGTGTTTGTTAGCCGATGTTGGGCCCCCATGTTGAATTTTACCCTCCAGAGGGAGAGGCCCTGGGCGTGAGGGGGAGTGTTGAGAATCCCACATCGGGTTTGTGTAAGGGCATATTGTAGTATATAAGGTCTTGGACAATCCTCCCCCCTCGAGCTAGCTTTTGGGGTTGAGTTAGGCCCAAACCCATATTTTAACAATATACATGTAATTCTTTGTGAATAATACAGGAGAAAAATTCTTCTCCTAAAATTTTTCCATCTAAAACCCTAAAATTTTAAAAATGTTTTCTTTAGAAATCCACACATGAAATTCTACTGTTTTAGGCATGAAGATCTAAAAGTGCCTTCACTATCTTCTATGGGAACTCCTCATCTGCAACTACTTCAACAAGGAACAAACATGACCCTAACTCCTGTAGAATATGTAGAAAGAATATAGTGTTACTACCTTATGGAAGCAACAGACTCTACTTGGAATGGTTGAAAGATTAACCATAAATAAATGCCTGAGAGAAAAGGGTGGAACCACAGGAAAAGAGGTGTCAAAATTTGTGTTTTAAGTTTTTGTATTATTCTACTTGTCAAGTATTATCTGCGCCTTGTTTTAAACCCATTTGAACTAGAAAAAGTTTGTAAAGGGAAGACCCTAGGGGTTGGAACTACAAAGGAATTCTATCAGTGCTGAGAGCTAGACCAGGAAGGAATGGTTGAAGACCAGCTTTGGTTTGTGGGGGCTAATTTCTTTGATATGTAGCTATGGAAATATTATGGTTGCTCTCTTTTGGTAATGTCCACGTTTTTGCTTTATTTACTGTTGTGTTGTTCACCATTATGACAAGCTGGATTTTTCTCTTTGCAGTTTACAGTTTTCCTCAGGAAAAAAAATATCAGTGCACAGCTATCTTTTCTCTGTTAAATTCCTCCATCAGCCACTTACAGTGGGTAACTTCGGGAGGCAAACTTGCTGTAGGATATGAAAGTGGTCAGGTAGGTAGTATTCACGGTTGGTAAAACTGGTTCAGTGATAAAATTTGCATTTCTTTTTTTCCTCGCTTTGCTTGATCAAAGTGGACAGAAATGTCAGATATCTATGTTTCAATTGCATCATGACAGGTTGCAATGGTTGAAACCAGTTCGCTATCAGTTTTATTTCTTACAGACACTGCATTAAGCTCAGGATCCGGAGTCATATCTGTGGCCATGAGAACACTGCCAAATATCCAAAACACTAGTCTGATTCAATCTGAAAATGAAATCTCAAGTGACTCCATGAAGGAAGTTGCATTTGTTTTGACTAGAGATGGTCATTGTATTCTTATTGATAGTACCACAGGCAAAATGATCTGTCAGCCCGTGTATCCAGAGGACACATCAAATGCAATTTCCTTGTGCATATTAGGCAAGTCCAAGGTTTTGAACTTATGTATGTTTTATGTGGGAGTTATGTGCAGCAATCTTAATAGACATTTTGTAATCAGAGGAAAATGCATCTGTGGCTGAAGGATCTGCAGTGCCTCTTGAAGTATCTTCTGAGGATGCTAAAGCTAAAAGTCAACCAGCAGACAGAATTGAAGTTGCAACTAATGTGCAATCTTCACCTATAATACCATTGATGGACTCATTCATTTTACTTTGTTGTGAAAGTGCTTTATATCTGTACTCTTCAAAGTCTATCCTTCAGGTGCGCTCTTCATATTTTGGTTTTTGAATAAGTTATGATTGTACTGCTGCTTACTCTGAACTTGTTTGATCAGGGTGATAGTAAGTCCATCTCTAAGCTTAATCTTGTCAAACCATGTTCTTGGACTACAATCTTCAAGAAACATGCTAGAGAATATGGGTTAATTATTGTGTATCAGTCTGGAGAGATTGAAATTAGGTAAATTTCTATTTTAAAATATGTTTTAAATATAAATTTAAAATATGTTTTAAATTATATGCTGCTTCATCACTTGTCATGTCTGATGAGCATTTGTTCATTAAATTCAATAACTTATGTGGAATTTTTTTAAAACGATTTAACAATAATGCTGTTTTGATCCCTAGAGCACTATTTACTGTAGGTATTATTTAAGTTCAACTGGCTCAAATTGAAAGGAAAGTATGACAACTGATTTGTGTTTATCGACTTAACTTTGCAGGTCTATTCCAGACTTCAAATTGTTGGGAAGCACCTCATTAGCATCAATTCTTAGGTGGAACTTCAAGACAAATATGGAGAAATTGATGAGCTCTTTGGATAAGGGACAAATTTCTCTGGTAGTTTCTTCTGTTTAAACTCAAATTTTTCTTTTTCCTCTTTCTATTTTTCTCTCTTAAAAACATTTGTGTTAGCTGCTAGTCATATTCAGAATATAGAAAACATGCACTTCTTCGTGGTCTTTTCTCTTGATTGAATTTTATCTTTTACTGGAATTATAATGTGGTGGCAATGGTAGGTAAAGGTGTAGGATGTGTGGTACAGTAAATTGAGCATGTTAATATCATTTATTTGACTTTGTACACAATGTAACTTCGGAGTGCTTTTATGCTTCACTGCTACAGGTCAATGGATGTGAATATGCCATTGTATCTCTATTAGCATTTGATGATGATTTCAGGTCTCCTCTCCCTCTCTCTCTCATACACACGCATATATACATAGGTGTATTTTGGTGGGTGAACATGCATCACACACTCAAAATAAGTTTTGCTTAGTTTTAAAACTCCTTTTTGAGCTGATGCTTGAACTCTTGAAATATTAAGTTTAACAATGTCCTAATCTAGGATTCCGGAGTCATTACCCTGCCTTCATGATAAAGTCCTTGCAGCTGCAGCAGATCCTACCAGTAGTTTCTATGAAGATAAAAAACAGAAGCAGGTCTGTAGTATTTTGTTTCAGTTTTCTATTTGAATCTTTGTTAGCAGTTCAATAGTTTGTTTACTTTCTGGTTCCAGATTACTGTCCCTGGTGTTTTGGGTGGTATCATGAGGGGGTTGAAAGGGGTCAAGAAGGATACGATCAATTCTGAAGCTAGAGAAGCTATCATTGCACATTTGGAGAGCATATTTTCCAGATTCCCTTTCTCAGACCCCTTGAACTTTGAGAATTATGAGAAGGAACTGGAACTTGACATAGGTAATGCCAACTCACTATCTGCTGTCTGCTTTTTCCATATCAGTAAATTCCCTTTGCTGATGAGGTTCTTTTGATGTGTAACAGATGATATTGAAATTGACGGGCTGGTATCAGTTTCTTCATCTTCTGAGCAAAGCAATGATAAGAAAGGTAATCAAGGGATTTCCTTCATTTGGTTTCTAGTGGGTCTTAAATTTTTTTTTGTTACCCTAGCTTGTTTGTTAAACTACCCAGAGAAAGAAGCAGAGAGGGAAAAGTTATTTGAAGGTGGTTCTGCTGATACAAAACCAAGACCTAGAACACGTGAAGAAATCATTGCCAAATACCGGAAGACGGGGGTATTTTTCTTTTTAGTTGACTAAATAATGTGTTGTAGACTTTCATTTCTGAATTGTTTCTTATCTTGTTATGCTTCTAGGATGCAACATCTGCAGCTTCTGAAGCGAAGGATAAACTTCTGGAACGTAAGGAGAAACTTGAGGTATTGTTAATTCTAATTGTTTCTTTTTCTTTCACGATTTGTTCATGTAAGTTTTAAAGAGTGCTAGAGCCCTAGAGGAAAGCAGGTGAACCTCTCAAGTATATTGGGAAATAAAAAGTTCTTTTGTCAGACTACTGGCTGAGATGTTTGGTCTTACCCAGGCTGCATGAAAGAGAGAGAGATATGTAAAGTAATGTATAGATAATTATCTTTCTGCACCCGATTTCCATGTTGATGTTAGTTTCTTTTAGTAGTTTCGTGTTTGATCTCCTGTTTTTTCTATGTTGAAGTGTTATCTGTTAGTAGATGGTTTGAGCCATATCTGACATGGACACTACCAACTCTAAAAAAACATGTATATAGTGCCGGACTATAGCGTTCTCAAATCGATATGGTTGCTGATGGTCAATTTCATGACTCTTTGAATTATAAACTGCTTTCTGCTTCTTCTGCAGATATTTTCCCTTGCCATAGGGAGATGCTGGAATTCCTTACAGATTGTAATCTGTCAGTTATTTCTTTGATTGGACAAGGTTTTACTTTTGACACTTCAAAAGGAAAATGATTGGATTATTTTTCCCTTCCACATGTCAAGTCACATGCACTTGATTCACAAGCTGACTGTTAGGATATCCCTAGTTTAACTTCTTTATCATCATCCTTCTCTGTACTCCAAATGCATAGCAAAGCACTATATTTCCTAAGCGGCTTTCTATTGCTGCTTATCACACCTTTATGCTGTTGTTTATTTTAATTTTTGCCTATACCTGTTGCCGTTGTTATTGTCCCGTTTGATTATGTGCTAGATGTTAGTCTGCTCATTTTTACTATTGGAAGTTGAGGAATTTCAAAAGTAATTATCAATGCCTTTAATCTGGTGACTTTTCATTGTATCACATATATATATCAAGGTGAAGACACAGACAAGGATTGTTTTCTCTCTTTATATCTTGGTCAACTATGGAATTTTGTTGATCACTTTGGTAGCTAAGAGTTTTTTTCTGTGCCTTCTTGCTGTTACTACCAGAAACTCAGTAAACACACTGAAGAGCTTCAAAGTGGAGCTGAAAGCTTTGCATCAATGGCTAGTGAGCTGGCCAAGAACATGGAAAGACGCAAGTGGTGGAACATATAACAGTTGCAATTGAGGTAAACGTGCTCGGTGCACCATCTGTTAAGTGGATTTCTTGCATGTTCAGAAGGTAGTGCTGAATTTGAGGATTATCGTGTTACTGAGTTTTAAGGTTCCGAGAGCATGTGAATTTACAGAACCATTCATAAGTTGTACAGATTTGTTTTCCATTTCTTTCAGGAATAGCTTATGCATATTTATTTGTCCTTTCAAGTGATAGTTCATTTTTTCAAGAATACACACTTTTTGAGAAAATACCTAGAAGTTTTAAATGTGTTCATCTCTATTTACTTTTTCTCTGCTTGCAATTGTTGCTAGCTTTGACTGTTTTAGTTCATGGCTTTGTAGTAAGAACTTGTTTTGCTAACAACTTGTTTCTGAGGATAAACAGCCCTATTCTCTTGAATTAGTTGTTAAGACTTATTTATAAGTCTTTGGTTAATTACATTAATTAATAATAACTTAATTAAATAATTATTATAGATGGATTGACCTGTCAAGACTTATTTAGCTTGATAGTAAGGATAACACTTAGGATTGAGCTGCACTTAAGCTTGGTTTTGATACCAGCTGCATCAAAAGTTATAACTGATGGTAAGAATCAGGGTAGTATGGTTCCGTGAGGTGGCTAGCAGAGCTGGCAGGGTTTTGCATCGGGCAGGTTTTGAACTCACGACATTAAGGGCGCAGAGGCTTAAACTTATCGTTTCGAGTTTAAGATACAATAAGAATGATCGGCAGAGAATTATTATTAGATCCTTGAGGGGGGGGAGTGATAAGAGAGCCGTGGGTCAAAAATATATATATATAAAAATAAAAGGATTGGTCTGTAAAGGAATGATAGATCCATTGAGATTCAGTCAGTCACTCTCACGTTAAACATTAGGAATCATGCACCTTAATAGATGCTTGTTGCTCTTTTAGTCAATCTCCTGTCTTCCGTGTTCCGTGTAACATGTCTTCCAACAATTTTGATCCAAGTATGTTTATATAAAATTTATATTATATTTTCTAAAATCTTTACCTATTTATTTTAACATTAGTTTCTTCTAAAATCTAGAGTTGAAGAGGATAATAGATTTTTCATATCAAATAATCACAAAGTTATATGGTTATATACAACTCAAGATTACCAAAACGATAACAATACTAGAACGGGTAACTACAAACTTAATCTAATATTTATAAACAATTATATTTCTATTTACACTGAGTCAACAGTTTCATCGTGTAATTGATTATTCGCTTAACAATCGTTGGCATTCTCTAAGTCTCTAGGCGTAAATTGATTGGATCTCTTTGTTGCAAGCAAAACATTGGTATATCAGTGACAAACTGTTAAATGACTACTTCCAGATATGGAACTGTTGGCTGTACTGACAATACCTTCAATAGTACTGTTGCTATACATGATAAACAGTGATCACTGGGGGGAACATCTTTCAGCTGTATAGTATAGTAGTGCTAAGTTTCAGGCCCCAAGGAATAACTGTCGAAGGCTTTTGGATAAGAGAATAACATAGCATGCCATTTTGCAGCTTCCAAATTGTAATGGGACAGTACTATAAAATCAAAATGTAGATGTGTAACACATCTTTCAGCTCTCTCCACTATGAGAAAGTAGTAGTGAATCGTGATGATTGCTCTTTTGTTTGTATCACGTTTTAAAATCAACAAGTTTATGGACGGTGATAGCGATCACTCCCTTTCGAGTGGGGTGTGTGCCCATTTTAAGGCAAATATTATCTAGTGAGTTCTGCATCTAAGCTCTGGCATTCACCAGTTGATAAAAATGAGAGATATTGAAGGGAAGTAGTATTCTACCCTTGTGCATTTTTGGCACAAGTTCGAACTCAATTGTGATTGAACTTATAAATTAAATAATGATGACATTTAAATACTCCCTTCGTCATATTTTATGAGTCATTTTTTACCTACTTTTCTCATTATTAATTATAAGTTATTATTTTTAATTAATTAGGTATTTTATTTATTTATTTTTCATATTATCCATGTCTCTACACCATTGTTGGATTGATTAGCACCATAAATAGGGACATCTGAGAAAATATATATATATATATATATTATTTTAATTTTAACAAAATAATTATTGGTGATTTAGAAATAATGATAGAAAGAGTATTAAGATTAAAAAGTATTGGTATACATTCTATGATTAATCTGTTATCATATAATATTGATGGACAAGTATATTGATCGTTCCTGAAAAGCATAATCCAAAAACGTTTTAACCTAGTACTCTAATAGCCAAAACTTCCTTCTACTTTTAACAAAATACATGGAAACAAAACTTGGAGTTCTGAGTTTTGTGGAATTAGCATCTCTGTGATAATTGATTTGGGCCATACATTGGAAAAGATTAACCTAATAAATCTCTCAGCATAGCCACTCTATATCGAGTTCTAGACCTAAGTCCCGCTCATCATGGTCCCAGAGAGAAGAATAGATAAAGAACAAAATTAGAGGAACTACTAGTCTCGTGTGAGCACATATAAAATAATAATTATTAAACTAGCCCTTCTGCGGCTCTGACTTCGGCTGCGTTGACATTGTGTTTTATCCCGTTTGATTGTCATGGTCTCACTTTCATGGTGCGATTCAACTTGAATTCAATAGGAATCTAATTAGTAATTATCACCCCGGCACCATCAACCTGTTTCTCGTGTGGGCAATTTATTTATAAAAGTACTAATATAGAAATCCGCACATTTTGAAAAAGTTAATAATAATAATTATATAAAGTATGAAATAATAAAATTAAAAATAAAAATATATTAAGAAGAAGTAATTTAACCTCTAATCCATCACTATATCAAAATAAAATTTATCTAAAATTTAAAAATAAGAAATATTCATATATAATTTTTAATTATTTGATAGTTAACTAAATCTTTTCCTTATTATCTGTGTTGAGCTATCCATATCTCTATCCAAAACTCTCTTCTCCCTTCAAATCTTGCATAAAAGACATTTTAGGGACAATTTTTTTTCTTAATTTTATAAAATAACAATGAGAAATTTATAAATAATCACTGAGGGAGTATTAGTTTATATATATTACGGTATATAATAAATATTTTCAAGTTATATTCTATGTTAACTCTAGTCTTTTGTATCTCTTTTTTAGTGGTGTTCGGGTCAATATTTTGTACCTCTATAATTTTTTTTAAATAAGCAATAATGTAGAATTTTAAATGATCTTAATTGCTATAACATAATCAAATTGTTTCAATTTTTTAATTTACATTTGGTTGTAGATAAATATTAGGTCTCAGATTTTATAGACATTTGTTTACATCGCTTAATAAAATAATATATATCACGTGATTTTTTTATTTAACTAGATTCAAAGAAATTATATACACACATTAATAGTAAAAAAGAATGTCTTCTAAAAAATAAATAATTTGTTCTTTATTTAATTACTATATTTATTTTCCAAAAGCTAGATTTAAGTTAAATTTAATTAATTATTTAATTCTATTAGGATTTTTATATTTTTTAAGCTTATATATGAAAATTTGACATTTCTTAATTCATGTGAAGTTTATTTACTTTTTAAATAATTTAATTAACCTTATGGTTATAATTTAGTTTCTAGAGATTTAAATCAATTATATATATATATAAATATATATATATTTAAAATATTTGATACTTGAAAATCTTTTAAATTGAATTTTTATAGATAATAAGGATAGCATAATATTTTTTTTCTTTTATCTCTTTAGAGGCCTAATTTGACTCTCTCTTCCTAATCACCTCTTTAACTAATTTTATCTATCTAATGAGAGAAAAAGTAAACCATTTGGACATAATTAATGTATAATAGGAGATTCTTTGATTAAAATAGATTCAAAGAAATTATATACATACATTAATAGTAAAAAAGAATGTCTTCTAAAAGATAAATAATTTGTTCTTAATTTATTTTCCAAAAGCTAGATTTAAGTTAAATTTAAATAATTATTTAATTCTATTAGGATTTTTATATTTTTTAAGCTTATATATGAAAATTTGACATTTCTTAATTCATGTGAATTTTCTTTTCTTTTTAAATAATTTAATTAACCTTCTGGTTATAATTTAGTTTCTAGAGATTTAAATCAATTATATATTTATATAGATATATATATATATATATTTATAAAATATTTGATAATTGAAAATCTTTTAAATTGAATTTTTACAGATAATAAGGATAGCTTAATATTTTTTTTCTTTTATCTCTTTAGAGGCCTAATTTGACTCTCTCTTCCTCATCATCTCTTTAACTAATTTTATCTATCTAATGAGAGAAAAAGTAAACCATTTAGACATAATTAATGTATAATAGGAGATCCGTAACCTTTTAGAAGTCCATTACTCCTTCTAGAAGCTACATTTACTAAAAGCATATTGAATGAGCTTGCATGTAGATGAAAAGTTGTGCAAGTCTTCATCAAGTTTTTAATAATTGTGGTGGTCATAAGGACGTTGATTTTGATTTTCCGTCAAACTAAATATCAAGTATTTCTCCTTTCTCTATTAAAAAAATAAAATTGAAACTTTCAAATATCGGTCTCAACATTAATTGTTTCCTCTCTCCCATTCACAGTACTCTAATCTAATGTTTTCTATGCATGAAATTAACTATTTTTATTTGTTTGAAATTGAATTTTTATTTATAAATTAATTAAAATTTTATAAAAATATTGATATGGATGGGTTCAAAAGGAATTAAATCAATCTCTTTAAACAAAATTGTTCCATCTTGAACAGATGAATATATTCATCTTTGGCGTTTATGGCCAAAAAATTCCTCGTAATAGCAAGTATATTTCGCAAAGCATCTAAGAAATGGATTGACAATTGACTCTTGACTCCAACAAATCCACGCGAATAACAGAACGAGAAGAAAGTCCCCCTAACCTAATCGAACGAACGAGATCATTTCACACTCCTTCCGGTTCGTGGTCGGTCACTCACTCACACCCCACGCGGTTTAGCAACCGCCAGAGCGCGTATCCTTTACACATTTCGTCCTAATAATGTAAAATACAATGACGTCACGGGATTGAGACTCCGTTTGTTTGGATGGACCATGAAAAAAATTTTGCCATTGACCGCAGACGATCATTTGCGTGCCAAATCTGACCACATTACGTTCCTTGGGCGGTCGTGGTTCTCCGTCTTCTCCACTTCGCAGTTTCACACGTTTCCGGGTTCGGACCCTTTCTTTCTTTCTCCCCTTGCATTACATTTTATTTGTTTATCATGAGCTACAGAAATTAAAGATAAATAATTACTAAGAATAATTTTAAAATAATTTGATTTGAATATCTTTCTATTATTGAAAAAGTTTGAAAAATGTAAAGATTAGTTATTAAAGTAAAAGAATAAAGTAGTAGTAGTCCTCCATAGCCACAAGATAACTTGATAAGTTTGAAGTGATATGGGGAAACCCTGACAAAGGTTTGAAATTCAAAATTTACATTTTAGATATATTGACCTCATTAAAATCTTCTTTCTCTAATCTCTACCTTCTCAGGTATATCTCTCGATTTACATCCTTCTAGACTAAAAGGTTTCTATTCCAGTGAAAGGGATTTTGACTTTTGTCTTTTTCCTAATCAAAGAATAAAGTAGTAGTAGAGCTTAAAAAAAAATAATTACAAATCAAGGAAAAAAATCCATTAAATACTTCTTTGAAAGTTGAGGAGGACAACTATATTAAAGATAAAAAAAATTATTAAATATGCAAAGAAAATATTTATTATTATTATTATTATTGGTAGCTTGTATTATATTATTAAATGAATTAGGAAATGTAGTTATAATCTTAATTGTATAAGGGCAATGTAGGTGGATTTAAATTAGGAGTTATTATATTTCTCGTATATTTACATTAGGAAAACCATATCCTAATTGGATTAGGATTTATTATTTATAATTAAGTCTCTGGCAATCAAAGTTAACAATCAATATAAGATTTTATTTAAAAAAATTCAAAAATAAATTTTATATATTATACTATAAAATGATAAACTAAACATTAAGGATATTGGATCAAATTTATTATTTTTTTTCAATAAAAAAAACACCTAATCATTAACTTTGACGATTAAAGACTTAACAATACACTATAGTGTAGTCTATAGAATTTTCTTATATATAAATATATATATATATATATATATATTTATACGAGAATGTTGTTGTGTGCTAGTGAAGGAAAAGTAGCGGCAAACTTTTGCAAAATTGTTTTTTTTTTCAATCTGTCTACCTCATAGTGTCATGACTTCCTCTTCACATATTGAAAAAAAACAATGTCACATAAGTTTGCTACTACTTTTCCTTTGGTAGTACACGAATAACACATGGTTTGTAACACACCATAACATTCTTGATATATATATAAATATATATATATATATCCAATTAAAGTAGTAAAACTAAAAACGAAATGAAGAAATCAAGGACTATAATTTAAATTAAGATAAAATATTCGAGAGGAATAAAAATTTATAAAAATTAAAGAGTATCAACTTGATTTGAATCTTACGAAATTTGATACCAAAAATCGATTTAAATTTCTAATCAAACCAAAATTAAACACTTGGTTAGAATGGGGAGATCGATGATATAAAGCCTATAACAATAAGCATATGTTTAACCTATCACCTATTGGATTGATTCCAGTGTGCTTCGACTCTGCCTTCTCTCTAAAATTTCCTTCTGTTCTATTTCCAATTTACGGAATGTATAAAGGTTCTAAAAAAAAACCCTAAAACTATTACCAAGTAAAACCTTTTATTAAAAAATAAAAAGCGCACATAAGACTTCAACAAATTTGGCCCAACAAGGCCTTAATTAATTTGAATAAATAAATATATATATATATATATACAGTTGGAGCGCGCCTTAATGCCCGCTCCAACCGTTACCATAACGAAATTTTTGCTACAGTGCTCATGCAGCCAACCAAGCGGAGCAAAAATTCCATTACGGTGATAGTTGGAGCGCATATTAAGGAGCGTTCCGGAGCGCACCTTAGCAAATCCGTATATATATATTTATCAAGCCATCACAATATCAAAGAAAAGAAAGTAAATTTTAATTAAGTTAAAAAACTTTAGAATTTAATGGGTATTTATTAGTAAAATTTTAAAATAACGGATCAATATTAATTTTTAAATAAGAATTATAATACTTACACAAGAAATATTCAAAATTTAATAGTTAGATAATAACAGTAATACTTCTTCTGTCAGAATTGAATGTCCCAATTTGACTTGCACATATTTTAATTAAAAAAGTTTGACTTATTTCAACCTTTTACATTATCAATTTTCTTAACAAAAGTTTTATTAGTTTAAAAAATGAGATATTCAATTTCAGACAAAACAAAATGAATATAGGATATTCATTTTCGGACAGAGAGAGTTATATATATACATACGAAAATATTATAGAGTGTTACAGGGTACACCTTATGGAGTGCTTTACGGCTACACCTTATAGAGTACTTTAGTTAAGTATCTAATAATCAAAGTTAACAGTGAACTATCTTCTTTAAAAAATAAAATAAAATAAAAATTTAATCAGGTATCCTAATTCTTAATTAAATTTTTTAGAATTTAATTTATAAAATATATTTAGAAAAAAAAAAAATTTATACCAGAATTTATTTATTTTTGAACCTTTGACCTATAAAGAATCACTCAATAAGATGACTTATGTGCTCCGCCTAGCTTCTTCTTGTTGGCTCATTGCAACGAAATTGTATCCTTTTTTGTTTTTTCTGATCCCCTAACCGGATATACGGATGAAATCAATTGAACTGAACTGAATTTGATTGGCTATTGCTTCTCCCTTATCAAGATACGTGACAAAATGGGAGTACGCTAATGCAGATGCTACTACCTCGGCACCCATTGGACTGGGACTATAAAAGTATACGTAAAAACGCCACATACCCCTCAAGTTTTTAGAAATTTGGGTTTTGTCTTTCAACTTTCAATGCTTTGATTTTTACCCTTCAACTACTAAAACATATAAAAAATAGTCCTTTCATCGATTTTAGGCTTTTAGTCCTAACAGAATTTCACCATGTGTCATTCACGTAAGTTTTCAAAAGGGCAATTTGATCCCTTTCTTTTCTCTTCCAATAGAACCATTTTATTTCATCCATTTTTTTAACTGTCAAGCAAATTAACAAGCGAACAAGTTAAAAGAGGCAACAAGGACAAGATCTGAGTGACGGTGCAACGGTGAAGAAACAAATCCAATAGCATGGGTAGATTTGTGGTTGGGTTATGAGTGAATCAAGCTGGTAGCAGCGTGTGGAATTGAAAATTTCAGAGAGATCTGTCAATAAGAAGATTTGGATTTTGGAAGAATCGAAAGTTCAAAGATTATTGAGAAGATTTGGGGTTTGTGAATGAGCCACCTGAGCCATGGTGTTGTTGGGTGGATCTGAGTTGAGTCTTGTGTTGTGGGCAGGGGAAGAAAAGGAAAAGGGAGAGGTAAAGCAGGGTGGCAAGAAGTTTTTCAAATTGACCTATTTTCATGATTCTTTTGGCAGAAAGGCATAGATTTATGCTTCGCATCAACACCTACTTGGATCTATTTTTATTGGCGTGGATTTTCAATTTATGGTTTGATTTCGTTGTTAAACGAGAAAAGGAAGAATGAAATTGCCCTTCTGAAAGGGCATGTGGTGGAATTTCATAAGGACTAAATGCTTAAAATTGATAAAAAGATTGTTTTTCAAAAGTTTTAGTAGTTGGGGGAAAAAAATCAAAATATTGCAAGTTAAAGAACAAAATCCAAATTTTAGAAAAATTCCAGAACATCTTCCGCTTTTTATCCGCAAAGCATTGGAGAGCCTGCTTCATAACGGGGATTTTAGTGGAACACCGCTTCTTGAGGATGCTTCAATTATAGTAATTTTACTCCATGTATTTCATTTTCTTTTTTCTTTTTTGAAATATTATTGTTCACGTCTTTTTATTAAGTAGTATATATATATATATATAGGAATATTGTGGTAAGCTACAAACTTTGTACTATTGAAGAAAAAGTAACGATAAATTTTTTTTTTTCAATCCATTTACCTTACGATATCGTGATTTCCTTTTTACAAATCGAAAAAAAACGTCGCAAAAGTTAACAATTACTTTTCCTTCAATAACACACAATTTATAGCATATCGCAACATTCATATATATATATATATATAAAAGTTCTAATATATTTTTCTTTTTTATTAATAAATTTTAATTCAATTATTAAATGAATATAAGGCCACCCACGACCTCAAAAAATGTGGAGGATACGGCATTCATGTGTATCCATCGTTCAGCACCAATGCGATACCTCCTCCTCCTCTCAAATAGCTAAAGTTAGGCGCCCCACCACGATGACCATCGAAAGGAAGAAATCGGGGTTTTTAACCTTTTAGATTTGGACTCTTGAATGTGGATTCGACGGGTACCTTTGTGTTCAAAAGAAAGGAAAAAATAAAAGAAGAGAAAGAGACCCGCAAGCACTAGAAAGGGTTGCTTATGGTGGTCGTCACTCCTCAGAAATAGTACTAAAAGGAAAATACTACTCCTTTAACGCTAGCATAAGACTTCTGTAGAAAGAGGGAACGCGGGACCTAGTCTTTTTTTCTTATTACTTGTTTTTTTGGCACAAATTTCACGTTTCGTTGTAGTATTACTATTACTATTCTTGAGTTTTTGGCCTTTTTAGTTTCGCAGAAAGAGAGGTCCGAAACAAAATGTCACATTTTGGTCACCTATATTTATGAGATCCATAATGGAGAAGGGGAACCACAGGTGCGTGCAAGAGAGAGACAGACGATAGAAGAGCGGACAAGTAACAAGAGGAGGCTTGTTGGAGCTTGAATTGGAGGAGAGGATCTCATCTGTTATCTACTCATTCATAAACCTAACTTGTGCAAACTCCTGAGCCACATTTGTAATCGCATATATACTTCTATAAGTATAGTAGTAGTTGCCTTAATACCAAAATTCCCTCCCTGGGAGTCTACATAGAGACTCCAAGAATCTATTCTTTTTTTCTTTTTCTTTTTTTTTCTTTCCATTAGCGTATCCATGGCGCGTTGGGTTTTGTCTGAATGCGGTATTAGACCACTCCCGAAATTCTTCCCAAAACCAAAAATCGGCATAACAAACTTCAATGCCGACCCATCTGGGTTGAGACTACCTAAATTAGATCCGTCCTGCTCTTTATTTTCTTGTTCGAGTGGTTATAAAGAGAGAAATTGGGCATTGAAGGTGAGTACCCCGGTAAGAATTCAACCTGTTGGAGAAGAGAATCCACAAGAAAGAGAGACAGTCCGTGATGTTAATGGGCTTCTTGAAGATGCCCGTGAATTTGACCCGGGTGCCGCGCCGCCCTTCAAACTGGCTGATATTAGAGCAGCCATTCCAAAGCATTGTTGGGTTAAAGACCCTTGGAGGTCCATGGGCTATGTGGTGAGGGATGTTGCCGTGGTTTTGGGATTGGCAGCTGCTGCTGCTTATTTCAACAACTGGGTTGCGTGGCCACTCTATTGGTTTGCTCAGGGGACCATGTTCTGGGCTCTGTTTGTGCTTGGCCATGATTGGTAATTGATTTCATTTGCAAGAAAGTTGCAACCCTATTTTCCCCTATATTAATTTAATGCTCATTTCTCTTTGGAAACAAATCTCAGTAGTAATTATCTCTTTTTTGTGTAAATTTTGCAGTGGACATGGAAGCTTTTCAAACAATCCGAAGTTGAACAGTGTTGTTGGGCATCTGCTTCATTCTTCAATTCTGGTGCCATACCACGGATGGTTAGTCGCCAGAGACCTATTCATTCGGAATCAGTTTATTTGCTTCTGTTAGAAAATTCCTCGAGTTCACCTACGACAACAATAACTCCTGATTTAAATTTCTCTGATGTATGTATGTTACAGGAGAATTAGCCATAGGACTCACCATCAGAACCATGGGCATGTTGAGAACGATGAATCCTGGCACCCAGTGAGTAACTTTTCTCAATTTGGCTGCGCATAATGATTGTCTGTGGGCAAAAATGCAAAGATTGATTTTTTTTTCCCTTTTCACTTTCCAGTTATCTGAAAAGCTTTACAAGAATCTGGACAGTGTTACGAGAATTTTGAGGTTCACCCTGCCTTTCCCCTTACTTGCATTTCCCATCTATCTGGTAAGCCGCTTATTCTGAGTTGCTTCAATTTGTGAAATTTTCATTATTAATTTTGCTTCCCTCATTTTGCTTCTGGAATTAATTATAGTGGGGTAGAAGTCCTGGGAAAACTGGTTCCCATTATAACCCAAATAGCGATTTGTTTGTCCCAAGTGAGAGAAATGGTGTCATCACCTCGACCATTTGTTGGACAGCAATGGCTGCATCTCTTGTGGGGTTATCGTTTGTAATGGGTCCTGTTCAACTACTCAAACTCTATGGAGTTCCCTATTTGGTTAGTCCATTGAGTTGATTCTTTATTGTTTTTCAGTTGTTTTGTATAGCCTTAAAATTTTCAAATGGACGTTTTCTTTGAACACAGATATTTGTCATGTGGCTGGATTTAGTTACCTACTTACATCACCATGGACATGAGGAGAAACTTCCATGGTACCGGGGAAAGGTACAGAATTACTTATTTTTCATTTCATCATAGACGCCATGTCTAAATTCATGAAAAATTTCATTTGGAACTCTTGTTCTTGTCTCTGCTTCAGCCAACCAAAAAGGAGGAGGCCTATGTTATTAAACTAACAGGAATATCTGTCTTCTTGGCTGGCTCTATGAGTTGTTGTACCAAAGTTTCTCACAATATAACAAAATAAATGGTTTCTCAACCAATTAAACAGGAATGGAATTATCTGAGAGGAGGGCTTACAACACTTGATCGTGATTATGGTTGGATTAATAATATCCACCACGACATTGGAACACATGTGATACATCACCTCTTCCCGCAAATCCCACACTATCATCTCATAGAAGCAGTAAGTTATCAATCTGAGGCAATGCTGAACCTTACCTTTAAGCATCTTTGTGGTAATCTAGTTCTTGATGTTATTGGCGACTTTTACAGACAGAAGCTGCAAAGCCAGTACTAGGAAAATATTACAGGGAGCCAAAGAGATCAGGGCCTCTTCCTTTCAATTTACTTGGGGTCCTAATAAGAAGCATGAGAAAGGATCAGTATGTGAGTGACAAGGGGGAAGTCGTATACTATCAAACAGACCCCCAGCTATATGGACCTTGAGAATGAAGCTGAGGCGTGCATCAGTGTGTACCTACCTAGTATATGAAGATTCAAAGCCTAAGTGGCAACTGATTCTTTTTTAACCAACTACATATAAGGATGATTCTCCATCTTTGTAAGTTAACAGTTTGTTCATCAATTTATGAAAGCAAAATTGTTCTGGTTTGGTTCCAATAATAGAGAGGTTGAAAGGACAGTGCAGCACTTGCTTCCCATCCCAAGGATGAATTACTTCCTCTTGGTGTGTAAAATTAAATCTCCATTTAGGTGAATATACTATAGTGACAGAAGGTTATCGTTTTTCAGAGTTCTGGATTTGGGGGTCCCATTTATGATGCTTGAGAAAATTTGTCATGTCCAGAGCTTCAGATTCTTTTGTGGTGAGGAAATTTTGAGCCACAAAAATGCTCAAGGTTGAAAGTTGAACTGTTGACACCCCATGTTAACGAGCAAACCAAAATGCTTTGATCGGTAGTATGATTATCATGTTTAAAAAGGATGTGATGTTGAAAGATGATGAGATGTAGCAATAATTGTCATTTTTACTTGGTACCATGTCGAAAGGGAGTCCCAACAGCTAATTGTTAAAAAAAAAAAAAAAAAAAAAAAAAAAAAAAGGCGTTTTCAGACTATTCATCAAATATGCTAAATTTCTGTGCAATCCATCTCATAGAACAAAAAGAAATTTGCCATTCCAATGGTTTGATTGATACCACTACCAACCTAAGAAAAATACTCCATTAGTAGATGCTGCTTTTTCATAGTATTTAAAATACTGAAATCAAGGTTTGTATTTTCACATAATTTACACTCAAGTTAAGGCTCCCAACAGCATATTCCCATTGTTCAATAATGTACAGAATTCACAGCATTCATGAAAGACAATATCCGCGACTTGTCCTTCTGAATCCCATCCTGAGCACAAATGCCACTACTGACATCAATTCCATCTGGCCTAAGAGCCGAAAGAGCTGTGCATACATTCTCGGGACGAATTCCTCCTGCTAGAAGCCACCCATGTTTGCTCCTAATAGGCGGCAACTTAAATCTGGACCAGTTGAAGCCCTTACCGCTGCAAATAATAGTAGAATATGGTTGTAAGAGTTGCTTCAGATGAAATATAACAAAGGAACAGAAGAAAAGTCATCCAGCGGGGTGGATCCAAAAGAATAGGTCCAAAAAAGACTAAATGCCAGCCGAAATTCACAAGTTCAAAGCAGAGACAATTTTTTCAAATAATACAGCAAACAAAGACATCGAGACAGCATTCATGTGGCATGAGGGAGTCCCTATAAGATCAGTTCTGTTGTCAAGAATCCTTTCAGGATAAATATGGCCACTGCCATAATGTTCAAAGCATCAGGAGTTATACATATCTTGTAAGCAGATATTTAGAAAATCACTACACTGTCATTTATGTTCCTTGAAAGGAATATAAAAATCACGATGATGATGATGTAACAAACATGATTGAGAAGAAACATATGCAGCACCAAATGTTAGTAACAAAGAGGAAACCATGCAATGGTGAAGATGAGTATAAGAGGCAAATTGTACGTGACCTTCAACTAATTCAGGCAAACAAACTACAGGAACTAAAAGGTAGTAGATTAATTGAAAGATAAAACTCTCCCACCTTTTGTGCAGCAGACAGTGCATGTGCATGTATGTCTGCCATCCACTAGATCTACTTATAATCAAGAAATAATATCATTCTCAACATTAAATTTCAATCAGAATATCCTATAATTCGTCACGTGATTTTGAATACATTAACAGCTGAAGAAGTGTTATATTCTGGATATCTTTTGTGAAAGATAAAGAAAAAAGGACGTTCTAAGTCCAACCATCCAAACTAAAGTCTGCAAGTTAAACATACACTCGAATAGCTCGGAATCTATATTAGGGATTCCCATAGAAAATTGCATGCTCCGGGAGGAATGGAGAGACCATCTAATATATAATGCTGCAAACACTTAACTAAAGACAAAATTAGTTTATCAATGATCCCAGCATCGGAATGGTAGAATATCTTTACCTTCCACCCTGGGCACTGTCAGCAAGTATCCAATCAACTAGCAGACATTCTTCGTTAGAAATAGAGTTCAGAAGGCTTCCATGTTCATTTGCATGAAGAACATAAATGACTCGGTTTTCTTTCACCACAATTGGGAAAGCAGCCCGAGAATCATTTCCATGAAGCTGTGTTATTCTGAATCATCAGAACTTGATGGAAAAGATTAAGAAATTCAGGCAATAACTGTCAAGTACCTGCACAAATTCAAGGTTCGCAGCATCAGAAAATTTCAATATTGTATCTGCATCATCATTTACAAACACACCAACAGGCTCTGCTCCACTCTGGCGCACAACTTTTGAAATTTCCTTTGCAGTGGCAAGTGAAATAGAACGTTTGGAGTTAGGCCAGAGAATCATTCCAACAAAATCTGCACCAGCTTCTACTGCCAAAGCAGCATCTCTAGCTGATGTAATTCCACACATTTTAACTAAACACCTACTTTCTTTTCCGTCCTTATTAGGAGAGGAATTTTCTACCAACTGACTTAATTTGCATTTTGTCACATCCCTTAAAGAAATGCTGATGTTTGAGGTATAAATTGCACCTCCTTGAAGACCTGCAGACAAATTAGACAGTATATTCATCTTATTAGCATAAGGTCAAATTCAATAAATGAGACTCCTGCAAATAAAGGGGTCACAAAAAGTTCATCAAACACAATTCTGTCATAGTAGATGAAGACCCTAGACAAATTTGTTGACAAAGTAGTTAAATTTGGATAGAGAATGAAAAGGGTCTTTTGCCATAAAATTTAAGAAAGACAGCTGCCTGAATGAACAAAACCAACAAGGAAATGTATAAAACTGAAGACCTGAAATAAAAGTGAAGTATATATTTATTCATACTTGCTTCCAAGTTCCAACTGTTATACTCATTTTAATTCATGTTGCAGAGATTTCAAACCCAAAAATTATTGGAACTTTATTGAGAAAGACTGTATCTTAGTGCAATATTATTGTCAATTGCCATCAAACAGAACATGGAATATAAGTTTCACAATGAATATGGAAGAAGTTGGAAATTCTTTTGACAAAAGTATGAGCTTAGATCTCATTAAGAGACTTCCTCAAGTACCTGTTTACCGGCCTTGGCATTCAGAAGATAAAATTGACTAGGCTATATATGTATGTATGTATATATATATATATAGAGTACATTATTAAGTTTTTAATAGTTAAAGTTAATGGCTAACTATTTTTTTATTTTAAAAAAATAATAAATTTGATTCATTACCCCTAAGATTTAGTTTATCTTTATAGGGTATAATATATAAAATATATTTACCAAAAAATATAATTTATTGAAGATTTTATTTTTTAAAAATAAAATGAAAAATGTTGATCGTTAACTTTGATATCACTTAACTGTGCACTCTATAAGGAGTGAACTGGTGCATTCTATAGCATTACCCTATATATATATATATATATATATATATATATATATGTGTGTGTGTGTGTGTGTGTGTGTGAAGATAGTTTTAGTATTGACTGTTTCACTTCATTACATTTGTTCATAATTTGAATTTTTTGGGCCAACAAGGTAAAGATTAGACCTTCCGTTACTGTACAGAATCATGAACTTAGTCATCCCAGGTATAGTCAAGTCAAACAATTCTGAGATATATGGAATAAAATGAAAAGTTAGGGTTTATTTATACAACTGAGATGAGTACAAGCTGGAAAATTTTGAAAGTTCAAAGAACATATGTTTCTTTCAGTACTGCACAACTATCAAAGAGGCACATACAGGTAAATATATAGATGGAATTATCTTCACACTTGAGCATCAACCCATCTTCAGATGCACATTATTCATTCAGAGTGAAAGAAAACTAATCAAATGGGTAGTAACACTGCATTCACTATCAATGAGAAAACCAAGTTTTATTGGTGACATAAAGGATCAAGAAATCAACAGATTAGTTCATCGTTATCTAATGAAAGTCAAATCAGCTCGAAAGATTTTCCTAGGAATTCAATTCCTACTCCCCTTCTTTTCACTAAATCTTGGGCCGCAAAAACTTTACCCCATATAATTTGGTGGGG
This sequence comes from Parsonsia alboflavescens, assembly GCA_028571225.1. Lineage (NCBI taxonomy): Eukaryota > Viridiplantae > Streptophyta > Magnoliopsida > Gentianales > Apocynaceae > Parsonsia > Parsonsia alboflavescens. The sequence continues at coordinate 2,548,419 of JAOXNR010000022.1, forward strand.
CGGAGGAGGGAACTGCAACATATAGAATATACCCGATTAAAATTAGATGCTATGAGGAAAGGAGCAACCTATAAAGGGGAATCTCAATACGTGATAAGAAAAATCTCATGGTGTAGAAGATTACTCACTACTACCTCGCCTATTACCAAATTTCATGACTTTGGGCTGCAGCTGAGTTCCCACATTCAAACCTGAAAGAAGAGGGGAAAAAACAAAAAAAAGGATTCGTTCAGAATTCTTGCATAAGTTCAAGAAACTTCAGATGAAAATGCACCTGAAATGTCAACGTGATATGCAGATTGAAAGGAAGAATAGAAAATTCATAGAGGAAGCCATTGAAACCCGAAAGCATATTCTTGTTTCTGAAGCTCTCGATAGTTTACTTCAACGGTGCCACCGGTGAATCGCAGGGAGTATTTTTGAGTTTTGAGGGAATTGCACTTGCATCATCCTCGCACATTTGTTCTAAGCAAGGTTTAGCTGCTAGGCTTGGGCCGATGTTCAATTGAGAGCCATCCATACTGATAAATGGAGGCCTATTAGTTCACTGACCATCTTTGACAGAGGCCCAGAGCACGGGAAAATGATAAATTGTCCTTCCAACTCCTAAATTTTTTTTTTTAAATTTATTTTGAACTAGCAGTTACCATTTATGAATATATAAATGATTCAATTCATATGAGCATAGATAGAATTTGACCTCACAATCTCTAATTTCTGCTCTTCACTTCATCCACTATGTAATCACATAAATCTAAATTGTTTCTCTATCATTACGTTGGGTAAATGACTTAGTTCAATGATGTAAATGATTAATGCAATTATTCTGTTTAAATGATTTAAATGATGTTTTCATTTATTTTATTGATGCTTGATACAATTTGATCACTTTCTCCAAAAAAAATAATTCTATTTCAAAATTAAGAAGGTCCTGAACGAGTATAACTGCTAAATTAAAATTTTCTTTTCTTTTTTTCGAATGTCCAATCGTGTCATTTTCTAAATTTGATAAATTAAATCAACAAATCATTAAAATTCATTCCAAATTAAAAATAGAAATAAGTAATAGAATAAGTTATTCAAAACGACGTCGTTTTGAATAAGGCAGAAACCCAGCGAAAATTGACGTTCTGTGACTGGCAGAGAGAGATATACTGAACCCTCCAAAATTCCACTTGCACTGAGATTCCAAAGCCAAATCCCCGTCTTCAACCGGTCTCAATTTGCCCAGCTCCCTGCGTTATGGATCGGTAGTAACCCGTGAGGGTTGTTTGCGGAGTGGGCTCTGTAAATTTCTTAGAATCGTGAGCGTTGGTTGCGGAGTTCCGGAGCACAGCCGACATTTGAGTGGGCTAAGTGGCGTCGCAGGCTTCCTAGAATTGTCGCCTCTGCGGCTAGGATAAGGGATTTTTACATGGAGATAACCTTTCATTTTGAGAGCTTTGTAGGGTGTTTGTCTCAATTGTGTACTAAATTATGCTTATGGGATTTTTTGGTTGATTTGTGCAGTCGGTGGAAGGTCAATCTGCCTTATTCATTTGAGAGCTCTGTAGGGTGTTTGTTGCCATGGCTGTGGCTTTATTCATCTGTTTCTGCAAGTTTTCTTCTTTATCTTCCCTCATTGATGCCATGGCTGTGGCTTTATTCATCAGTTTTTTCTGCAAGTTTTTTTTCTTTATCTTCCGTCAAAGATGGCAGGAAAGGAAAAAGACGGTTCTTTCTGGAGAAAGAATGAATCTTTTGAGATATAAAATCTGTATGAGCAAATACCCATTGCATCCTTCCATTACTGAACTGACGGGAGCGTACCTCAAGGCACGTGGTGGAGCGTGTTTGAGAAATATAGATATCAAACTAGACAATTTTGTTTTTTTTTTTTAATATAACCCCCTGCCCATCTTTATATCTCTTTAAGATCAACACGGCACTTCACTTACTTTATTTAATTGTGCTTCAAGATAATTTTGTTACTTTATTGAATCATTAAAAAAAAAAAATTGATACTTCTAATTTTAGTTGTATTATTAGTTTCAATGATATGCAAAAATCATTTTTTTTATGAGTTAAACAGTGAATAACAAACTTGCATTAGTTTGGAATCTATACATTATTAAAAGAAAGGAAGTTAGATTATTTAGCTGTCAAGTATCACCTTAGAATTGAGTAAAATTAAGAAATAAATTAAAAATAATAGACTAAATCAATAAAGTTTTAAAAAAATATTGAAAAATCAATAAATTTACACAACAAACAAATCTCTTTTTCTTATAAAAAGAATAAATTAAATTAAATATCACGGGATAATCCAAAAATATTTTTTCAAAAAGACTTTTTAGATTTTTACCCATTTATTTTCATAAATACTTTTTTCCCCCTTTTTCATTAGATTTTACAAGGTTCGTTTTTTCAAAAAGAATATCTAAATATTTTATCTGAGTGGCTAGTTCCCATCTCAGTTATTACAAAAGGAAAAAAAGAAAAGGACTAAATCTAATTAATTAGCAAATAAAAGACTTTTTGGAAAAATAATGAATGAATGTTTTTGTTTTTTTTTTTTTTTGTAAGAAAATACATATAAATTAGAGTTCTCACATAAAGATTTCATGTTTAAAAAATATTTTCTTTCAAAATTAAATATTTATATTTAAAGTTTAATTACTAAAAAATAAATTATATAATATCCATATATAAATATCTCCATTGGAATATAGAAGAAAAAAAAAATAAAGATCATTTGGATTATCACTTATTGAAAGTTGAACGAAAAAGAATATTTATATTTCTATTTATATATTTTATATTGGACGAGTGATAAATGACACCTTGAATTTTTTTTAGTTACATTTTTATTTTTGGTTTTGTTATGCACCAAAAGATAATTCAAAAATGATAATAATATTTCTTAATGTAAAAAAAAAATTAAAATACCATTTAAACAGAAAAAAAAAAATCATTCAACTTATTTAAGCAAATAGAACCGTGTTAGCATATTATTAAATTACATTTTAAAATATAACGATACAAAAAATAGATTTTATACAATATAATTTTAAAATATCTATAATAATCCATAATTATTTTTTTAAAAGGAAAAGTTATATAACTAATATGAATTTAATTAATTGATTTTTTAAAAAAACTAATTGAAATTACAAATAAGTATTCATTATTTTTTCATTTTTATAATTTTGAAAAAAATATTAATTTGAATGGGTGGTGGATAATCCATTAAATTACTTTTTTTAATTATATTTTTATTTTTATTTTTAGTATTGTGTACTTTATACCATGATCGTTAAAAGCTTCCCGTATATTCCATAGGTTTTTATCCTAGTTCATATGAAAGAAGAAAAATGTTCATACATGAAAATTTTTATAATTTACCTTTGCCCATCATCGAACTTTCAGTTACATTAATTGCAATTTGACTTAATTTACAAATTATAATAAATATTTAATTAATTTAACAAATAAATTTTCAAATTTATAAATACTCTATTCCTAAATTCGGGTTGTTTATTATCATTTTTCTTAACTTTATTAATAAGTCATTCTCCACCATCTTTACTTGTTATTTTAAATATTTGCCTTTCTCATTCACCATCAAACATTTGTCTCTTCTTTAATGGTGAGAATTCCCAATTTTAATCATTTAATGGTTCATTTTCAGATATACCTACTCTTTGAGAAAATTCAAGAATTTTCAAATTGCTCTAGGTTTGAAAATTCATCTTGACCCTTGAATATTTAAACACCATTCTCATTCAATAAAATCAACTTAACTTCCTCGTCGTAGATTCACATGAGTTTTAGGTTATTGTTGTGTGTTGTTAAAATTATATTTAGACATTTGGATGTTTCAAACTTTCGATATCAATGATTTGTGAAAAATTAAACTATTTTTACTTATTTATACACAAGTTACCATAAAATTAATATTTTGGAGCTTGTTTGAGGTGGATTGGGTTGAAAATAGTAGTCTAAGAGTTGAAGAAGAGGATTGTGGCATTGTAAAGTGTTGTGTTGGTTTCAAAAAAACAAGCATAAATTTTAATTGACTTACTTCCTACGGTTCATAATATAAGGTCGTTTTAACCTTTTAATTTTGTTTCATAACATATTCTTATTTCAATTTTTTAGGTTATTTAACTATGGGTTTTTTAGGTATTTTCACTAGGTCAATGTATAGTTTTTTGTATTCTTATTTCTAGTGCAAAAGTCTAAATCGACCTATATTTTGAATTAGAGAAAATAAACTTTTGTTTATATTTTAGTGCAATCAGTATAAAAGTTCATGTTGGTTATCCAGAAATGGGCAAAAAGTTATGCTATTTTTCAGACTCAAAAGTTAAAGAGTTAAATTGGATATATAATGAAAAGTGAACGATAAATAAGTGACTCTGAAATAATAAAAAAAAGTGAGTAGAAGATTTGAAAAGAAGCTATCAAAATGCTCCAACTTAAAAATGCCCCTTTCATTCTCAAAAAGAAAAAAAAAAAAAACCCTCAATATTGATATAAAGACTGTAAATGACTTATATAATTAAATAGTAAAGAAATATCTTCTAAGTGAAATAGAATTTAAATGTAGTTGTAAAGGTAAAAATATAGAAAGAAAAAAAAAATCTCATATAAATCAAACTACTAGTCAATAGATAATAATAGTATTAGAATAAACTTTTGTTCAAAATCTTCTAAAGTAGTATATTGCAAATTGCAAAAGTGATGGTGACGTAATTGGACGGTGGAATTGGAATTTAATTTATGGTTCGTGAGTCAGTGTGGGGCCCGTAGGCGGCTGGACTCGGAGGAGGAACCAGCTCATCCATCTTGCCTTTGGATTGGGCATCCACTATTTTTTAATAATGGTGAAGTGGGACCCACACGCTTTGAAATTATTGGATTGAATTGTCAATTCTCATCACATATTAATTCTCTCATGGAGTTGGAATCGAATCATCGGATCCGACCATCTTCCACTGTGATGATCTGTCCATCACAATTGTGAATTTTGCACCATTTCAGTTTTCCTCGTGTTATTAAATGCAATCTTATTTCATGGTAATATCTTCCTATGGATTCGTATGTCCTTCCAAATTAAATATCTTATCTCTATTTTAAATATGTAAAATTAAAAATCTCATTTTTTAAATTAATTAAAATCTTACAAAGCATTTAAGATAACAATGTTAAAAAAGATTTAGTCAGACTTTTTCTTAAAATTTTATCAAAATCTAAATGATAAATTCGATTTTGAAGAAAAGTTAAACATCAACTTGAATATATACGAAGCTTAGTGCTTAATTTCTAGTGGGTTTTTAAAAAAAAATAAATAAATAAACACCCACCCACCCTCCCTATACCCTCCTCTCCTACATCTGAGGATGAATAATGATTCTTTGCTTATCCTCGATTTTAAGTTTTATTACTTATTATTAAGATAATGAGACTTTGATGCTATATCTCTCGTTTGAACTATGAAACTCTAAAGCTCTATGGAGAATAAATTTCAAAACTCACCTATAGTTAAATAACAAATTCATCATATAAACAACTATTTCTATAAAACCATAAATCTCAATATGTCTTTTCTTTTTTGTTATGCCATATTTAAAATTAAATGGCAATGTTTTTAAGGAATAGAAATATAATTTCAACAAAGATATTATCTAACCAAGTCTTTATTTTAAAAGATTTAGATGACATCAATTAACTCCCTTTTTTCTTTTTCTTTCTTTAACATGTTATCCATTTCAAAATCTTCCTATAAACCCCATCTAAAAGGATGTTCCTTACTTATCATTATCACGTCTATAATTAGAAACCTCTTAATTCCAATGATAATCACTTATCACCAAGTTAAAAAAAGACTTTTTCCAAATTTTATCATTAGATTCAAATAATCTAATAAATTAAATGTTCATTCGAAGACATCCCAATAAATAAAATGGAAGTACATAAATTATAGATTTTGAATTTGAATCCCATCAATTCAAACCAATAGTACAATATGCACCTATTGACTTATGAGTATGAATTTAATTATAATTCAAAATCAATCTTAAATCATTACTATATATATATTTTGCTAACGTGCGCTCAGGAGCGCGTTTTAATGGGCGCTCCAACCGTTACCGTAACGGAATTGTTGCTACAGTGCTTATGCAGCCAATCAAGTGGAACAAAAATTCCGTTACGGTAACGGTTGGAGTGCGCTCAGGAGCTCACCTTAGCAAATCCGATATATATATTATTTATATATCTGTAGTTAATCAAAACCAGAAAGGAGAAAAAATTCAAATCTTGTATACATGAACAAAACCAATGACTAAATCCACCAAACATATTTAAGTCTAAATAGATTGCCACACAATTTTCAATTCTATGGAAATGCATAACACTGAAAGCTGATAACTGTTCCAAAAGAAAAGAATCTAATTATAAACAATTCTCACTTTATCTTATAAAAAAAAAGGGAAAAAAAAAGTGAGAAACCCATAAACAATTCTCACAAAATCTCGATTCAATACAATCAACGCCAAAACACAATTTTAGCAGGACATTGGAAAAATTTATTCATAATTTAGAAAATAAAATATTAGGGAAATTTACTTTTTTGGTCTCTAAATTTATCTATTTTAGTCATATAAATCTCTTTGATCTTTTTAAGAAACTTAACGTAGACTTAATATAAACATCTAGAGGGTGAGTTCCGTTTTTCACCACTATATTACTCTATGGTATATTTCTATATAATATATATATCGAGTTAGATTCTACTCACTGGTATCGCTAATACAAGGATATACCACATGCTCAAAAGAAGAAGAAGATAAGGTTCTAGTTTAACAAGGGGCGCCATCATCCTTTTCATAGTCCTTATTTCCACCCTTATCATCCTATATTTGTTGTGAGGCAATTGTTAGCAAAGTTCAGAAACCTTTTATTTAGTTGATAAAATAACATCACCTAAAATGAACGGTCAAACAAGGTTCCAAGGTCGGCTCCTACTCCTACATATTCTCATTCTCATTCTGCTTTCAAAGGATGAATAAAGATAGAGATAAATCCTTGTCCAATTTCTCTTGGTTCTTCCATCAAAATAATCAATCTAAAACATCTGGGTAGAGTTTCAATTTGGGGAATGGGAGCAAACATTAGAGATCAGCAATTTACTGACCGAACCAATGTGGCAAAATGAAAATAGAGACAATGTCAGATTCCAAATGGACGAATTAAAGAAAATAGAGAGAGAAATTTTTCTTAAGATTCAATGCTGTAAAATGTATTGAGGAATACATAATAGAACCTTTCCTGGGAGTCAAGAATTTTCCAGTTCAATTGTCCTCGCCTAACAAAATAATAGATTAGCTTCTACTACCCAAATTGTTTCAGTCTAAATTGGGCTTTTTCCTTGACCATCTATAAACTACATGTCATCAGATATGAAAGAATTATAAAGAATATTATGAATCTAGTTGAATAAACCATTAAAGCAAATGCATCGCCGAGAAGTTAAGCCACCATTTGCTCTTGCTGCTCTATGTACAGTTGTTCAATCCAAGATGATGGTGTTGTGTCGCGAATGCCTCCAGGTTTCTGTTCTGGAGTAAATATCCCAGAATTAGCAGAAGGAACGTCTTTGACCAAGGAATGAACCCAGGAGACGTCGGGCTCATCCATGTGCTGTGTGGTTGAAGATTTCATTGCAGCAGCATTACCGTTTCTAAGGGCGAAAGAAGCCGACTTTCTTAGCTTGTTTGGATCCTCCCCGTGGAAACCCCAGTCCAACTTCCCATTAGGAGAGCTCCAGTCTGAGAGATTTGAAGACATTATGGATGGCGAGTTAGAAGTAACACCTGCTCGGTGGCTGACAGCACCACGGTCAATAAAGCTCTGGCTGCGCTTTGCGAAGGCAGCTGACCTTGAGTTCATAACTGCTGCCGCAACTGCTGCAGAAGAGTCAAACCCTAAGGCCGATGACCTCCGCACCGGAGATGACGAAACATTAGACGGATAGCTAGCCCGAAGTTGGTTCATGTGTTGGCGAACCTGAAGCCCAGTTGGAGACTGTAACTGGGAAACAGGGGAGGATGAAATTTTAGGTGAGAGACTCTGCAACTGAGACAATAGGGAGGGATCTATGGATCCAAACACATCGTCAAGATTAGTGGGCTTCAAGTCCCCCATCCTGTTATAGTCCTTATTCCAAGTGGACGGGGAAGAGAGACCAGCCATCTCTTCTATCAGTTGCTGCCTCTGTTGCTGCTGTGTGCGGATACTTTCCAAGCCAAGTAGTTCCATTTCTAGGTCTAAATCCCTTGCGCTCAGAGCTGCCTTCAGGCGGCTTCCTGGGAGTTGTAGTGCAGGTGGTGTCAGGTTCACTTTGTTCCACATGCTTGTTCCCACCGGAGATGAACAAGCAGCTGCAGGTGACATAGGAGGTGTTGAAGTAGCAGGCATCATTAAAGATGATGAACCAAGAGTCAATGGGCTCAAAGTTGCCATGTCCATTGAGCTAACCGAGCTAGACTTCGGTGAAGGCATAGCTGAACCAGTGGAAGCATACAATGGACGCAACTCTTCAGGCTTGTGAGCGAAAAAGCAGACTTTCCTAGCGCATCCAGTCTCATCCTTGCAAAGCCTGGTTCTGTATTGGGCAGGATGAAGCCAAGATTCAAAAACACCGTGCGCATACTCACAGGCATCGCCCTTTGCACATGTTCCCTTCTTGAAGTCTGGGCAAGGAACGCAAGTGTAGTGGTACTTCTTTGGGTCACGTCTCCTCGCATTCTCACCAGGGTGAACAAACGGGCACTCTGTCCAATCATGTGAATAAGCCCTTGAGCAAGGCTTTACCTTGAAAGTGTACATCCTGAACTCATCCGACCCATATATTCCGTTGTTTATATCAGGCAGAGAGACATCAATTGGATACTCTTTCTTTTCATTCCCTTCTTTTGATGATAGAGTTCTTGCGCTCTCTGGTTCTCCTTCTTGATCAAACGCATCTGCGACAACACCTTTCAACAAAATCTCCAGTGTTTTCCTCTTGGAATTGCCCAAGGACTTCACACATAGGGCAATCAAATCCCCGGGTTTGTTTCCAATGGCATCAACAGAATTAATATCAGCGGAAGCATCAATCAAAAGCTTGACAATTTCTACCGATGAGTTTGAACCTCCAGCAGCAGCACAGTGCAGCGCAGTCAGACCATCGGAGCCGTATGCCTTGTTGATATCAACCTTCCCAGTTTCAATCAAGTACTTCAACACTTTGGTGCTTCCATACATGGAGGCAATCAAGAGGGCGTTTCTCTCCTCAAAACCCATCTTCTTTGAACCGTTTCTTCTACCATACCAAAAGCTCAACTCGTTCACATCACGACCCTTCTCTTCCACTTCGGAAATGAATCCGGCGAGATCATCTTCAGCCGACAATTCGAGCAATTTCGAACAAGTTTTACAACCAATATCACCTTTTGGTCCTTGCAATTCACTCTCCATTGCCAAATTTGAAAGGCAAGGCTCAGTCTTTGGACAACGGCACATCAAAATTCTGCAGAGGAAAATATAATTCAGATATGCACTCAATTGAACAAAAAATTAAAAATAAATTAAAACCGGTAGTTATATACTTAGGACGGCAGCAGGTTAATTACAAAAAAATTTCGATAATTCAAAGTGAAAATTTTTAATTTTCAAATACAGGTGACCCCTACTCATAAACAAACATCTTTTTCCATCACAAATATCAAGTTGACCAAGCAATAAGAGCTATTCAAATAGCTCTAGAATCATTGAAACTAGAGAAACCGCCATAGAATAGATCAAAGACTAGGTACTTGTGAAAATTCAACCCTAAAATCAGCGAGAATCAAAAAATATTTCTCAGGATTTGAAAAACATACCGGGTAAAAGTTGGTCTTCTCAGAAAGATAAGATTTAATTGGAAGTATACTACAAGAAAAAAATAATAATAATGAGTGTGAGGGAAGAATGAGATGGGGCTGTGTTGTGGGTTAAGCTTTGTATTTGCTGTGATGAAGAATGAAGGTGGGTATGGCTGGCGTTTATATTAGTTGTTGAACACGAGTGGAAAGGAAAGGAAAAGGAAGGAAGGAAGGAAGGAAGGAGGAAGGAAGGTGTGACTTTTCTTCTTTGTTTCAGCGCTCTCTATCAGTCCCTTCTGTGTGATTGTTTTGTGTTCGGTCAAAGTCATACCTTCAAAGCGGAGGAGAGGGGGTCCACAAAGCACTACTGTTGTGTCTTACTCCCTGGTTAGATTCAAAATGCAAATTCAAATGAAATGTGAAATGAAATTCAGATGCAAATGGAAATGCAAATGCAGATGCAGCGTAGCAGATGCTTTTGCTGAGGTTATCGTTGCTTCTGTAGTGAGTGGGAGACTCGGGGGGTCCCACTTCCCAGCCCATACGACAATCTCTTAAAAGTCTATTCCAACCGCTTCAACGGGTTTCTTTTTTCACGTGTGCGGCCTGTTTGGTTCGGATCATCAAACTCTTATTTATTTCTCATGGTTTTTCTAAAGAATCTTCAATTTGTTGTGACGAGCTTTTCATTTTGTTTTTTTTTTTTTTTTTGGACTTCTTGAAAAAAAAGAAAAGAAAAGGGGAAAAATGGATACAGCTATGTTCCAGAATTGAAACTCTGATGTGGTTGAAATGAAGAGCTGTTTGGTAACCGTTTTTCATAACAGTTTTTTTTTTGGAAAATTTAAAGGGAAAAAAAAAACTCATTTGTTAGATTTATTTTGAAAAATAATTTTACAAAATAGTTCTTTAAATCTTATTTTTAAAACAAAGATGTTTTATATTTTGTGTTTTTGTTTTCCTTTCCAAAAAAAAAAATTTCCTGATATATAAATTCAATGCTAAAATTATTGGACTTCATCATTGTTGTTTACTAAAAAATATCTTTTTTATAAACTTTTTTTTATTATGATTGTTTTTTAAAAAAATGGTATTTTATTAATATATATATTTTTTTAATGGTAGTTTTTTCAAATATTTTATGCTTTTATTATGTTTTGCTAAAAATAAATTAATTTCTTTTGTATTTCATATTTTATATTTTCTCTTATAAACTTTTTTGCATGAAATAATATGTTTTTTATTTTTACTTCAAGTGGATTACATTATTAATAATAAATTTAATTCAATTTATAAATTAATAAATTTTGTTTTCTTCTTTTTTTGGTTAATGTCTTTGTCAAATGTTTATATAAATTTTTATTAGGGATTATATATCGAAATATTTTTTTAAAAAGAAATCAAGGACAATTTTAAAAATTTCTCAAATTACCACAAAAATGGTTAAAAAACAAAATTTGACAAACAATATTTTTGTTTTTTTTTTTTGTTTCCTAAATCAGTTTTATAGAATTGTTTTACAAAACTGTTTTCAAGAACAAAAAACAAAAAAAAACCAAACAGATTCGAAGTTTTTAACTTCTCATAAAAGAAAAAGGAAAGCATAAATAGTAAAATAAATATTGAATACTTTCTCCATTCTCATTTATAAGTCATTGTCATGGTCTTATCAATATTAAGATAAAGCCTTTTTTTTTTATTTTATCAAAATGTCTATATTGAGGAGAATATTAATAAAGGAATAGAAAAAACTATTCTATGAAGAAAAAAATATATATATATCCATAAAAGTTATCAATAATAATTTACAACAAGGAAGGGCAAGAAAAATGAATTTAAATAATTTATAAATAGGAGAAGAGGTAGAAATATTTTTAAACTCCGAAATCATTATTTTTCAATTATCTTAAGGTACGTTTCTTTAATTTAGACGGAATTTTATCTCTACTGGAAGGAAGGTAAGTACCAACAACACACGGTTACCAAATGAAATGATGTAACAAGAAATCATTAAAAACTACAAACCTGTTAGTTTTGAATTGAAGACGAAAGGTTTGTAGAAGTTGTTTCCTCCTCTTCTGCTTTGGGCAGAGATTGAAAGTCAAAATGGTAATGCGCGAGTGAGACTGAGAGTATATATTACTCCATTATAATTAATTACAGAGGGAAAGAATTAGTAGTAGTACACTTACAGTACATCTACACATTGGGCCAAATCATTGTACGCTGAAAATTCTGAAAGGGCCCACGGCTTGGACGCGTTCTTTTTCCTTCAGTCCTCCCCACGAGCACACAGCGACACAGGTCAGCCGTCGCTACCTCAACTAACCAATAATTGCTCAACTTTTACTCGGTTTTGCTTCGGATCCACAATTCATTAATATCTATCACGTTTTGAACGCTTCTGGTGTTAATTAAATAAATACTAAGTACTATCATCTTCCTTTTAAAAAAATTATTTTCTAATTAATTTTAAATTATTTATTTTGTTCTATAATATAACCGTTATTTTATATGACTTGAGAATTTTTAAAAATCTTTGACATACTTCATCCGTCACTAAATATAAGTCATATTTTACATAAATTAAGATAATTTTTTTCCCTAAAATATCCTCATATCAACTTTTAAAAAATTTGAGCATAATTTTACCACACATCATTAAATGGATAAAATATATATATATATATATATATATATATATATAATATACAATTAACTAACAATAATAACTTATAATTAGTAACAATAAAAGTTAATTAAAATGATTTTTATTTAGTGACGAGAAAATTAAGTTGCATCTAAGATACAATTTCATCTTTCTTATTTATAATTTCAATTTGTTTCTTTATAATGAATGTAAATGAATTTTACATAAAGAATAAAATTGAAAAAAAAAAAAACCTCTTTTTATCCGTATCTACTTTGATTTGATAAAAATTAAAAAAGGCATTTGATTTTTAATGTTAGATATATGACATAACCATTAAAAACAAATACTAAACTTGTTACGTTTTTATTATTATTATTTTTACAATTTAACCATCAAACTACGAAATAGTTCAACTTGATCATTTTACTCATCAAATTTTTGGCAATTAAGCCATTATTTGGTTGTCCGATTTATAATGTTGATCACGCTTCATTACCTCGCATAAAACGAATTTTCAAACACATGTAATAAGAAAATTTGCCACGAAGACCATCAAACCCGGTTCGCATAGATGCAGAATATAGTGGAAGTGTGAGCAGAGAGAGAGAGAGTAAACCTACGCAAGGATGCAGCCCTTTTATAGATCCACCAAATTGAAATCTCCGGTCACCATTTATGTTAGGATTTTAAGTTAAATCATTCAAACCCGTTTGGTAATTTAAAGGTCTAAGCCTAAATTCCATTATAGATTTAGAAATTACCTTATTGGTATTAGTGACGGCGTTAATATCGATGGAATGATCGGAGTTGGCGGCCTTCACTGATCGTGTCCCACAATTCGGTCTGGTATGTTTCTCTCTCTCGTGGTGCAATTCATTTTCAGTTCTTATATATTCCAATTCCAGAATCAAAATTAACAAAGAAGACAAGAAAAGAAAAAAAAAAAGAAAGAAGAATTCGAATCAATTGCAATACCAAATCAAGAAACCATTGTGGATCCAGAGATCGAAACCGTCCTCCGTTGAAAAAGAAGAAGATTTGAAAGTTGAGAAAGAAGAATCTTTAGACTTCTAGAACCACAGATAAAGTTGGGAAGAACCAATGTTTTCAGGACCGGATCGGTCATTGAATCGGAAAAATTATTAGTTAAAGGTTTAATGGTTCAACAGCAATTTAGTAGGCAATTGGATCGGTAATTGAACCGATTAATTTAATAATTAAAAAATATTTATTTTATAGATCGAAATATATCAAAATAATATAATTTATTCTCAAATTAACAATATATATGCATAAAATAAATGAAAAGAACATGAGAT
>JAOXNR010000022.1:2564539-2591607 GCA_028571225.1 Parsonsia alboflavescens
TTATGAAATTGATTTTGTTTATTTTTCAATTCAGTGTATTAAGTTTTTAATTTTATCAATTTAGTCCCAAAAGTTTTTAGCAAGAAAACCGACCGGTTCAATATCAAATCGGCCGATTCATCGGTTCACTGGCCGATTTTTACTGGTTTGCTAAAAATCCATTGATTTTTAAAAAAATAAGTTTTTTCCTTGAATCGGACCGATCAACTGGCCGGTTCTCGATTTGATCGATTGGACCAGCTGGTTCGATCCGGTCCACAAAACAATGGGAAGAACATTTAAACATAGCCATTTTTTTTCTCTTCTCTTTACATAATTTTATTTGGATGACTTGGAAAATTTTGTTATATCCCAAATGATGTGGATAAATTGGATGATGCGGCAAAGAGTGTGAATTCACTCTCTGTATTTATTAAGCCGGGCCACCAAATAATGATCTAATTGTCAAAAAATGATAAGTAAAATGCTCAAATTGAATTATTTTACAGTTCGATGGTTGAATTGAAAAAATATAACAAGTTTAATGGTTATTAATTAAATATACTAACACTTTTGTTTGCCTAAAGAATGGAGAATATGAGGCTATCCCACATTGAATACAAAACAAATATATTACCACTTTTAATTACTACAAAGGGACTTGAAATGGAGTCAAGGGTATCTCTTCTCTTAAAAACTTTTTACGCATATTCTCAATCCTCCAATATTGCTCTCTCGATAAGGTAAGGAGGTGTTATTAAAAGTTTATATATTTTTAGAAATGAAAATTTAATTCAGAAAAAAAAAATCACAACTAATAAAGAGTGTCATAATATTTCATATGAATATATTTCGTAAATTAACAAAGTAATAATAAACCAAACCTTGAGACATGGTCATTTTTAAGAATACGTGTGAATCTAATGTAATACTAATAACGACACAAATGAGTCTTAAAATATTTAGAACCTTTTAGATGAGTAATTAATGATTTTTTCTTTTCCGTTATACCCTTGTGTATATTTCTTAAAAGAAAGAGTAAAAGAGAATTAATGGGATAAAATATTTATATATTCTACATGAGATATTTTATTACAAGAAAATTTTAATTAAATTAATCTAAAATTATATTTATTATTATTTTTATTAATTCAAATGAAAAGCTAAAGAAAAAAGACAATAAATACTTTAACAAACAATATTTTATCAAGTGATAAAGTAGTCTCGTTTATTATAAAGAGACTATAAATTTGAGATTAGAAGAAAAAAAATAGAGAACAAAATTAATATAGCCAACTATTCCTTCCGTTTAAAAAAGAATGTTGTTTAAGAAAAAGAATTTTGTTTAAGAAAAAGAATTTTGTTTCAAAATGACCGTTGTTTACATAATTCAAGATAAAGTGTATGAATAAATTACCTATTTTACTCTTTCTCTGTCCAATTTCCTTATAACATTTTCAAATGCAATTAACTACTTTACATATCCCAGTTTTTAAACTAACCTATCAAATAAATGAGAGGGGAAGGAGAAAAATATAGGAGGAAATAGGATTTGAAGGATACAATTCAAGATAAATTAAAGAAAGATAAACTTATCTCATTTAAATAATAGCATGATTACCTTAATTCTAATGAAAAATTCTTAAACGACTAGTTTTAAAAACGGGAGTGTTATTTTAGTGGAAAAAGAGTGAATCCAGCAGAGCAGCTCGCTGTTGAGTTTCTTTCTGGCTGGGCGGCTGGTTTGATTTGAATTACTAATTCTTTTATAGAAATTAGATAGTGGAAAGCGATGCGACAGACACCTCACCAAAGCTGGGCGGACGTTGTCCTGCTGTTTCTTAAGAAGACATCAGGAGAGGACTGCTTTTGCTACGGCAAACAAATACTCACTGCTCTAGTGTAAAATATAGATGGACTACCAATCGCGTGTTTCTTTGTCAGTAAAAAATACGATTTATGTTATTATTAAAAAGTAAATTTAACTTTTAAATTTTATTCTTTATTTAATATTTTGAATGTTCTTTTTTATTTAATTGAGAGATTTGTAATCGGAACAGCTAAAAAAAGACTAAGAGATTTGTATTTATGAATAAAAGAGAAGATTAAATTTTAAGAGAATTTTATGATTAATAGATTCTTATGTAAATATTATTAATAGGTAAAATATCAGCCAATAAATTATATTTTGAAACTTATTATGGAATATTGTGGTACATGGGAAGTTAAAGCTTTGTTTGGTTCTTGGAGGAGAGAGAAGAGAGATTATTTTACTTCCCATAATGAAAGTAATTACATTAATGTTGATTTTGTTTGATATGAGGGAAGGATAAAAAAGTTATTAATTAAAACTTTTGATAAAGGATAAAATGGTAATTAAATTCTTCTCAACATGGTAATTAAATTCTTCTCAACCCCTACATATTTGGAGGAACAAGAAACTTTACGTGGGATTGGAATTGTTTTCCTTACGTGGGATTGGAATTGTTTTCCTTACTTTTTTTTTTTATAGTTTATTTTAAAAGCTGTTTATTAGGTCAGTTTACACACATATTTTGACATTTCACTTATTCAAGAGAACGTTGATGGAATTCAAACTCAAATCCTAAGATCTATGATTGTTTTCCTTAATTACATCCCTTCCTCCTAAACGGTCAAACTAAATAAAAATATTGAGCTACTATTTTCCATGATCTATTCATGCTATCCCAATTAAACAACCCTTTAGCATTGGAGTGGTTACCATTGCTTAATTGGACACGCTTCGATGAGCCACAAAACTCATAAATGGTTAATGGTGATAGCAGCGATTATTCATTTTGTTGGAGCCGTCTTTTTATCCAAAGAAAGATAAATAAATTATTAAAAAAAAAAAGGAAAAAAAGGAAATAGAGTTACTAGATGCTTATATGTTAGTAGTAAAAATAATACCCATTTCAATTTCCAAAATTATACTTATATATTAAGTTCCATCTAAACGTAATCAACCTTTTGATTTAAAGTTGGTTGAATTATTGATTTCTCATCCAAACTATAGGTCATTGTTTAATTATCAAATCTTTTTTTTTTTTTTTGAAAAAAAAACTTTGATATCCCATTCATTTTACGAATGATCAAAATCCTATCTATCCTCAAAATTTTAATAGAAAGACATTAATTTCACAATTCTTGGAAGGCAATTTTATCTCTTCACCCAACCCCCACTAGAAATATAAAAATTTCCCAAAAATAAGCGTCAGCTCACCTTCCCCACCTTCCCACCTCAAGAAAAAAGGAAAAAAGTCGCAGAAAAAGCTTGAAGCCACCAGCGGAGGAGCCTCAGTCACCGTCCGTCCGGCGCCTTTCTGACTTGTAATTACCCTTTACCCTTTCTGTCTATACTACTACTCCGTGCTGATCGTATTGCCAAGTGTTATTCATTTTGATGCCCAATTTTGGATTTCTCCCGTTTTCTTGTTGAAACATGTTTTTCAAAGAGGGAGAGGAAGGACTCCTGCCCTCGTGTACACAGACCTCCAATAACACAATTCCTTTCCCATTCGACTTTTTTCCTTTCATTTCCTAGGCATTTTCTTTTCTTTTTATTTCCTGTGCTGAGATTCTTTCCCGGTGAATTGTTTTCTTCCTTAATTTTCAATATCAAGGGTTTTTCAACGGATTTTCGATCTCCAAGGTAAACTATTATTCCTGGCATTTTTTTTTTCTTCAATTTATGTCTTTCTGCATTATTTCTCTCCAATGCTTATCGCCTGATTAATCTTTATCTTGGGTTAGGGTAAGGTTTAGGGTTAGAGGATCATCTACCCAAATGGAAGCGTCCACTGCCAATTCGGATGCCTACAGCGGTGCTGGCTTTGCTAATACTAGTAGCAATGCCCATTCTAGGAGACATGGGTCGCAGCTGTCGGCCTCCAATATTTTTCGTTCCCCATTATCTACTCTTCTGGAATATTCAGGAATTCTCAGAACCAGATTCCCCCAATCTGATTCAGAAGTTCTGTTAAACTCCGGGGTCACTAATGCCTATCGCGATCATCCACATGCCAGCCTCGATGACTCCTTTTGGGCAACCTCTGCAGCACCTAGTGCCTCTAGTGGAAGTGGAAGTGGAAGTGGAGGTGGAGGTGGAGGTGGAGGTGGAGGTGGAGGTGGAGGTGAGGTTTCCATTTGGAAAGTGAGCTGTGACTATTTCTTGAAAGACTTTGATATTTTCTTTATGGGTAGGTTGAAAAGATGAAGTTGTCCTTAAATAATTTTGGAATTAACAGTCTGCCCGTTAGGATTTTGATCACCCTTAAAATGATTGGATACAAAATTAATTGATAAAAGAGATTGTTTGATAATTAAATAATGATCTAAAGTTTAAATAGAAAATTAGTAATTCAACCTTTAAAGTTTCAATAGGTAACAACAATATCGTGTGATTTCAATCTCTAGAATTTATTATAAAAATATTATTTATATTTTTGAAATTTCAAAAATGTTAAAAAAATTGCTCTTCATTATTTTGAAGTTTAAAAAAATATTCATCTCTTTCTCTTAGAATTTAAAACAATACAATCTTATCTTCAAACTTTTAAAATATTCAAATAATACCATTTGTCACACTAATAACTAAAATGTTAAGTCACTTAAAGCATCTCCAATGGAGATGGCTAAATACACCATGACCGTAAGAAAAATCAGGGGGCACCCTCCCCCAGTTGCTGAGGACTGCTTCAATTCCAAGTCAACAGAAAAATGCGGTATTGGTGGAAAATGAGGCACCGGTGCTTCCGCCATTAAAATGACAGCTCTAATTATTATTTTGGACCCACTAAACTTTTTTTTATATAATTTGAATTTTGTTCTCCTTTTTTCTTTTCCCTTTCTTCAAATTCTTTCAACTTAACAATTTCACCATTTTTTTTCCTTTTCTTTTGTTATAAACTTGCAATTTTTGTGTACATTGATTTTTTTTCTTTTAATTTTAATGTGCATATGCATAATATTTATTTTTTATTTTTTATATAAAAAAACACAATTAATTTTAACTATACAGACTTCTTTTTTAAAAAATTGGAAATCAATCAATCTTAATCATAATTTTTATTCATTGTTTTTACTTTTATTTACTCTCCTTAATTTAACTTTAATGATTATCCTTTTTAATATTATACACTCCTTTTTTATTACTTATTTTTATTTTATTTATTATGTCGTTCTATAGTAAAATTTTATAAGTTATTTTTGTTATTTCAAAAAAAATAATAATTTCAATGTTAATTTATTTCAAACTGATTAGTTATGTTATAATATTATTTTAAAAATAAAGTAAATATAAAAATGGAAATATATATATATATTGATGATGTAACAAATGAGTTTGGAAAATGAATTGATAGGTGGAATACACTTTAAGCATCCTAAAATGGAGAACAAATTCAAGAAGAAGCGTTATCATATTATGTAGCTTATGCCCCCCCACCCCCTCTCTCTCTTAAGGATTGAAAAAAAATCTCATAATGTTATGTACTATTAAAGTTCTGCAACAAGAAATAAACGTCATGGTCGTCAGATATATTTTTAGGATTAAAAGTGGATAATAGTAAGTAATTTTAGAGACCACAAAAGTTAATTTCGTATAATGAATGATTTTTTAAAATTATATTTTGTCATTAGTTTTAGTTATATTATTTTTCATTATTAAGTGAATATATGTTTTTATAATGAATTAATATTATTAAACTTTATTCAAAATACACTTTAACCTATCTTTGCATTTCGGGTTTAAAAAGGAAGTTTACAATAAAAAAGGTTACCGGTTACACTTATGTGTGTCACTCTCTATTATATTAAAAGAAATTTCATTTGTAGTCTTTAATTATTATATTTTAATATTAAAATCTGCAATGATAAACTAAATCCTAAGAGTCCCTTCGGGGACACCCCACATAGACCATAGGTCTCGAGTTCGAATCTTACTGATACCCTCCGGGATAAGTAGAATGTCAAGGTGTATGAAAATTGGTCTGAACACCACTAAAAAAAAAAAAATAATAATAAACTAAATCTTAGGAGAATCTTATCTTTTAGGGATATATATTAAATTTCTATTGGTATATTTGAAAGTGACACACAATTGAATAATATGAGATCCCGAGTCGTTAGTGATGCAAGTAGATCTAGTTGGCTCGGAGATATGGTAGTGTGAGTCCAAAAATTAGACCAAAGCTAAGATTATTATTATTATTATTATTCTTTTAAAATAAAATTATCTACGTAGAAAGTGTCATAGTAAATTGATTAGTGTTATTATTTCGTCACAAATTAAATTACTTATTAAGCGAGTCATTTTGAAAATTTAATAACGTACATATAGTGAACTAACATTTATCAACGGAATTGCTATAAAACGCAACTGGCGGAGCGCAACAGTCAAAACGATGTCGTTTTGGTTGTGAAATAAGTGGATGTATCCTTCAGGTCCACTTATTTCGCAGCCAAAACGACGTCGTTTTGGCTGTTGCCCTCCAGTTGCGCTCTGCCAGTTGCGTTTTATAGCAATCCTACATTTATCAAATCGGGTTAAAAAAAAGGAAGTAGATAAAGCTGTTAATTGGGGGTAGTTCCGGCTTGGCCCTAGTCGACCTCACCTCCGAGTATTAGAAAATTTAAATGGTTGGAACTAGTCAGCACACACACACACACACACACATATCTATATAAAATATTTTTTACTTTAAAAAATATTTAAAGTAAAACATTTCAATTTTCACATTACTTTTAAAAAATGCAAAAAATAGTAAATAACGTGAACAGAAAATTAGAGAAAAATATAAAAAATTATTAAATACAAACTAAACATTAAAATGAAAAACTCAATTTTAGGATTTAAACTCATCATAGTAAAAAAAAATCTAAACAAAGAGTTTGAGTTTCAAAAAGAAAAAAAAAATACTACTACAAATAATAATACTTTAATAGTAATAGAAAGCATGTATTTTTTAAAATTATAATAAATGAATTATAAAATAAAATAACTTTTTAAATATATTTGATCCCAAGGGGACGGGCCAGCCTAATTCTCTCTAAATCCTCATTGACTCTTAACCTTTAAGGGACGAACTAAAAAGCCTTTGGTGCAATTAGAATCAAGTTTTTCAAGTCCAACCTTTTAAAAATTTAGAATAGAGTCGGCCAGCCCATTTTGAAACTCTAGTGGTTGGTCCTTTTTTTTCACTAAGATAGTGCACATAAAAGGAGAAGCACTATAATATGCGCACAAAAAAAAAAAAAAAGGTTGTCATAAAATCTTGAAAATTCAACAGTAAAATACCAAAGGTTTTATATTGAAGGTAAATTAGATTATACCCACAAATTTTCAAACTATCAGAATAGGTAGGGTGACTATAGAGATATGTAATGACGGATGAACTATTAGTAAATGTATATTTTCTCTGATGATAAAAAACCATAAATGTTCACAGAAATTTCATAATTATAAATTGATTTTTATCATTTAATATTTTTATAGGGATCATATGTTGTCATAAATATATATATATATATACATATTGATTTTTCTATATTTAATTTTTAGTTTAATTATTTAATACATATAGAAATCATATTATTTAATCAAAGACAAAGTCAAATTAATGACAAAGTCAATCATTATTAATTTAATCTCAAGAAGTAATAATATACTCATCGATTTATATAGAAAAATAAATTCACTTAAAAAATTTTTAGAAAGCGACATGAAATTGATTAATATAATTTTTTTTTATAACATTTTATACTAATGATTGTTTTTTTCATTAATAAATAATCATATATTGACATATTTTTCTATTAGAATAAATAATTTATAGTGATGAAAAAATATATATTTTTAATTAATAATGTATTTACCCATAGTAATACAAATATAAACTGTCAGATTAAAAATACCTATACTCATAATTTAAAATACCATCAATAAAAATAATTTTTAGTGACAGAAAATTTCTATGAGCAGAAAAATCATCGGTGCATGACAGTTTATTTGTAGTGGCGTTCGGGAATCAACTGGTCACAGTAGTACCGTAGTGGGAGCAGCGCCCTTGGGGAACCAATTCCTGGAGTCGGGTGGTTGGCATATCTTTGTGTGATGCAGGATTTCTCCAGGAATCGAATGATCATATTATTACTACAGACCTGAGGGCAGAGGCCAGTTTAAACTTTTTTTTTTCCTCTTTCTTTTTAGAATATAATCTCCTCTTTGACAATAAAATTTTAAAAAATAATTGCCTGTAAATTTACAAGTTGAAAAAAAGTAAAAGAGTTTATTTCAATATTCAGGCCGAAAAGCTTTCTTGGGTAAATTAAAAATAGTTTGGAGAACATTTTTTTTTTTTTAATTAAAAAAAACTCCTTAGAAACTTAACATGGAAAACGGAAAAGATTTGGAAATAAAAGTGGAGATTTACCGTTCAAAAGATGGCCCAATAAGATTAATTGGGCCCAAAATTACCTAATTTTTGGGTTTCGAGATTCTAAGCTAAAGGAGAATCTAAAGTCAATGGATCGTGGTAATGGATGAAGGGTATATTTGTAATTGCAAGTATCTTTCCACCCCGATGAACATTTTATAGGTAGAGATTAAATAGTAAGACCCAGGTGTCTGCCCTGGGCTGAGCCCCGAGGGCCTTGGGTTGGTGGTGGAATGGTCCCATCCAATTAGTACTTTCATTCTTTGCAATGGAAGTAAATCATTCCTGCTTCCATGCGTTAAAATTTTCTTGCCCATATTAAACAATAGAATGTGGATAATTCCGAAATTTACAAATTGTTTAGTCTCTTATATACAAATTATGAATTTTGAAAAATGTATTTCTTGTATGATATTGAAATAATAGAGACTAAAAAAAGTAAAAAGAACAACTGTGTATATATAAAGAAGATCAATATAATAGGAACAATTTTATTTTAGTATTAAAATAGATAGGTGTTTTAAAATTTGACCACAATTTTATACTTGAGATGAAGGTATTCTTTGCAAAAGGACTTTATGTCAAACCAAAAAAAGTTATGAGACCAACATAAAGGACTCTAAAAGTTTAATATAAAGATTTGAGAGTAAAAGGTCAGAAAATTAAAGTTTTTTTTTTTAGAAAAAATAACTCAAATGGACCAATAAAAAAGATTAAGGACTAAAAAAGGAATTTTTTCAAAGTTAAATGACAGCTTGGAATTCGATTGAGTCAACGTCATCTTTTTAAAGATCTTTTCGAAATATATGAGTTTCGCAGTTGATAATTAACATATTTAAAGAAATGTTTAAATATTTGATCTTGCATTGAACAAAATTAATGATCCATCTCACGTTTGATAAAAAACTCATTAATGTATTATTGTCATAATTTATTTATCATTTAATGTCAATTTTTCTATAGTCTTTATTATTAAAATAATAATTATACAATAATTAAAAGAAACGTGTACATCAATTGCACTATTGACCATTATTAATGTCCCGTTTCACTTCTGATATAAAAAAAGCTAATTTATTTAATAATGAAAAATATTAAATTACTTTCATCATTTATCTATGATTTTATGTCAACCTTCAATAGTCAATATCATTAAAAACAACTTTAGATTTTCCTCTCCAGTGACTAACAAGTATGCAAAATTATTATTAATTTTTATATGGACTTAATAAGTTATTAAGTAGCTAATAATAATATAATAAAAGAATTTTTTTCATATGAAATATTGTGAATTAATTAATAAGATATATATTTTAAAAATTAATATCATTAATTTGTTAATTAATACCTATGATTATTAATAATATTTATTATTATTAATTATTACTTTCTCTGTCACAAGATATTAGTCATTCTAATTAACTTTTCTGATCACTAATTATAAGTAATCGTTGTTAGTTAATTAGATATTGTAAGGTATTTTTTCTATATTATCCTTCTAATTATATACTTATGAAATGATGTTTAAATTTTTTAAAAGGTGATTATAGGGTATTTTAGGGGAAAAAAAGTTAATTTAATTTTTTCAAAACAACGACTGGTGACTTATATTTAGTAACAAAAGAAGTAATATATTTGAATGACTAACACCCTCAATTTGTTACTCACTCTGGTTCGTAATATAGATCGTTTTAAATCTTTGTACACATATTAAGGGTACAAAAAATAATACATTGATTTAATCAAAATATTAAAAACACGCTAAGTCAAATTTTGTAGGAAATTGGAGTAAGAAATAATCACCGGGGCAAGAATGAAAAAAATGAAATAAATACTCATGAAATTTTGTAAAGTGACATATATTGTGAAATAAATTTAAAGGTTTAAAGCGATCCACATTTTGAATCGAAGGGAGTAGTACTATTTTTTCAAAAATGAATCACTTTGATATTAAATACCTTATTTGTCTCAATTTAATTGTCGCTTAAAGTTATTTTATCAATATTAAGGAAATAATAACTTTAAAATTTTACCTCTTATAACTACTTTGATTTTGAATAAAAAATTATTAGGGAGTTGAGATTAGAAGTATTGTGATTGGTTGGTATAAATGGAATAGAATCAAAAGAAGCAAAATAATTAATTGACTTTGAAAAAAGTCACAAATAAATCAGATTAATGAGGGTTAGAATAGAAAATTCAACTATATATATATATTTTTTATCTTGAAATGTATAAAAGACAAAAAATTTGGGACAACAACTTCTTTTCTATGCAATAACTAAATTGGACGGAGCATCCAACGATGTGGTTGAGTGGTTTGGAGGTGTAGCTTGCATATTGTAGATCGTGCATTCGATTCGATTTCCCCATATACTCTAGTCTTGATGAGTTGCTGATCTTAGTAAAACAGTCGAGATGTATATGAATTGAAACGGATATCGTTAGATTAAAAAAAAAAAACAAACTAAATTGGACGGAGGAAGTAAATACAAAGAATTACAAAAAAAAACTGAGGACATGAGATACAAAATTGAAAATCGGTAACTCAAATTAAAATTAAGCTAACATATAACCCTATAAATGATAAAACAAAAGAAACACCACGAATGCTTAAATTTCTCAAAAATAAAATAGAAGTTACGGCATCTTTTTTTTCCAATAATAGATGCCAAGAAATATCAAGCAGAACAACTTCTTGGTAAAATTAAAATCAATCTAAACAGAGGCTATGTCCCAGCAGAAACGTTCAATGGATTCAATTGTTACTATTGGTATGTATTGATGCAGATTCCTTCTTCGGTTAACTCTCTTAATTAATGTTAGATTAAAAAGCTGCTACACGTTACTTAGTCAAGATAGTAGTAGTATATAATAATAACACTTATAACTCCATTCGTTTCAATATAAATTTTGTTTAAAAATTTTTCAATATAATTAAGATGATCATGATATTATCCATTTGGAACAAGTATGCCCTTTGTTTATTTTATTCTATCTTGAATTGTACTCTCAGATCCTCTTTCCTCCTCTATTTTCTCTTTTATTCTCTCCTTTATGTGGTTGGTTAGTTTAAAAATAAGGATGTTTTAGTGTAGTTAAATACCATGAGAAAATATTATAAAGAAGTTTGACAAATAAAGAATAAAATAAATAAGTCGACCAAATATTTTATTTTAAAATGAATAAATGACAATTATTTTATAGTAAAACTCACCTATATATGGATAAAACGCTCTTTAATCATTGGAGTTCAACTTGCAATTCAGAACACGTGATGTGTGAAATGTCTTTTCCCATGTCAAAAAAAATGGTTTAACTTCGGAAAATGTACCTTAAAAGGCAAAATATGGCCAAGCAAAGGAATGCATTTTCTTTGTCCAAATGTGGCCATTTCAAAACCGAATCAAAATGGCTCACGTCGCCGAAATGGGGTCGATGTCTCTGTCGGCTGCATCTGTTCATCCCCCGCCGAGCCATAGGAGGACTAGTACACTTTCCCTTTTTATGAATAGGTAGGGAAAGTGATGAGAATTATTTAATTAAACGTTCAAGATTCATCAAGGTCGGCTGGCTCCGCTGGTCCTTTTTTCAGCAACAGGAAAACTCAGCACGTTTGAAAGTCGTGTTTGGTTTTATTTTTTTATTTTTTCCATTTTACAAGTCAGAAAGGAATAGCTCGAACATTTAAATTAATATTTAATTTCTTTAATTAATTAAAATTTTTAAAGGAATGGAGATTGTTATATTCAAAATCAACTAAGTCAAACTCTTATTATAAAATTTCTTTAAAAATTAAACTGAAATATACAAATTTGATTAAAATGAGTATTAAATTTATTTTTAACTCAAATATGTTTAGACAAATATTGCCATTAATTAATATTTTTAAATTTGTAAAAGTGTCTACTTGTCAGTAGAAGATTATGACTTTCGAAATATGAAATTGACAAATATTATCGAAATAACAATGACTTCCCTAACAATTTTATTAGATTAATTTGGATCCCTGTTGAAAAAATATTTTAATAAAAATAATAAATTTAAATTAATTTCAATCCATTTATATCCATCAAAATAAAAAAGGAGTGGGTACCGATTGTATTCATAAACATCAATTTATGCCATTCATATTTGTGATATGAGGTTTAATATAATTTATGAATTAATTATTAAATATTTATAACAAATTATACAATAAATTTTTTATCAAGACATTTAATAATATTTTAATAACTACTATAGTAAATGAAAATGAAATCTGAACTTATAATATGAATTTGGTTTCAATGAATATTTATTGAATTAAATTTATTATTATCATTATCTTTTCAAAAGGAATTAATAAAAATTCAAAGTGTTTTTTTTTAAAAAAAATCAATCTTAAAATTTTAAATCTATAAATTAAAAATTTTGAATTAGTATTAAATTATAAATAATATTTTTGTTTATTGTATCTTAAAAGGAAATGAATAAAGTCGTAAATATATAATAGACTTTTTATATGTTTTTTTTTTAAATTATAAAATTGACATTTGGCTTCCTTGAGAGTTGAGAATGCAATAAAAAAAATTGAAGAGTCTATTCGATTTTTTTTTTTTTCCTAGAAAATTCTTCTCGAGAACAATTCTATAGAATTGCACCAAAAAAAGAAAGATAGAAAGAAAGACCCGTTTCTCATATAGGTTAAAATTTTTTGGCAAATGTTCACAATATTGGAAAGAATTACCTAATAAACCCCTTTCTTAATGTTTTGAATTAATACATTATGGTGATAAAAAATAAACTTTGTTTAGGATGGGCTTATAAAAAGTAGGGACAATGTTGTCTGTTAAGTCTTTAACAAGCAAGTATTATGTTAGCTGTCTTTTTATATGTGTTTTTCCTCCCTATAAGTTAAGATATTTTGTATTTATTTATAGTAATTTAGAAGTTCTTTTCAAAGTAAAATTTGTTTGAATGACAAAATAGTTTTAATTTTATTTAATTTTTTCTTTATTATTATTTTTTAAAGTTTCGATACAATGATTATATTTCAAAAATTATAACAATCAATGATAATATTTAATATGAATTAAATGTTTAGTTTTTATTAAATACTAAAGTTTTTTAAAAATTACATGAATTAAAAATGGAAATAAAATTTCTTGAAAAGATACAATATTATATTCAATTGATTCACACTATTATTCCTAGAAATTCCGTGGGAAATTTTTTTACTTTTCGACAGAAGAAATTTTTCGTGAAAAAGAAGAATATTAAATTTAAATTTATTCATACTTTGACCTATAGAAAAGTTGAGGAAAATATTTTTTCACGGACAAATTCGTAAAAATATAAAGTTTCACACGAAGGTTTATTCCACGATTAAAATAGTTGAAAAATCCGTGAAAAACTCTAATTTTTCATTGAATTCTATTGATTTTCACTGATTTTTTCTATAGAGAAGCTAAATGTTTCTAGTAGCAGTATAAGGTGTAACAAACACCTTATGTGGAGTAGCAAACAGGATGGTTGATGCAATTTGTGAATCATTCACAGAGTCTTCTTTTTACTCCTCAAATTATGTAAATCTTACTTTCGTAGAATTGAGAGGATTTACGTTTAGATTTCGGAGTTCGTCCTTCCATTCATTGGAAATAATTTTACATATGTTTGGTACCTGCTTGCCCACCTTGTTTATTTTTTCCTATATAATAAAAAAAGTTGGGGCTCTAGATAGTCCTCCATCATACTCACGGTTTAATAATAAAAAAAATCAGTTCCATTAGTATATCATTAGAGAGGTAATATATATATAAAAAATCTTTAAAAAGTTAATTAACTAACGAGAATGATTTATAATTAGTGAAAATAAAAGTTAATTAAAATAATTTATATATAGTGACGGAGGGAGTATTAAAATAATATGATGACAGAGAGAAAAAGGAAAATTGTATAAAGAAAGTACAAGAGAGGAAGAAAATTGTAAAATAAAGCTGAAAAAAAGAGAAAAGTAGAAAAGTAAGAAAAGAAAAGGAAAAAAAAAAAAAAAAACTCAATGGAAGACTAGGGTTAGGAGGATTAGGGAGGGTTAGTGGGTGGGTGGGAGGTAAAAACAAAATATTAAAAAAACAAAAAAAAAAAAAACCCTAAAGGAGAGAGAGAGAGACTTGAAAGAAAATGGAAAAAAGAAAAGACAAAAAAAATTAAAAAAGGGAAAGGGATAAAGAACAAAAAAATTAAAATAGATAAATAGAATGAGAAAAAGTAAATATGAAAATTGAAAGGATGAAGTGTTTTTATGAGTTATATTTCTTGGGTGTTTGGATTGAATTAAATGTGAGTGTGATTATTGGTTGAGCTATTGCAAAAAGTACAAGATGAAGAATAAGTCAAAATTTGAATTGACTCACGGAGGTTAAGTTAAAGTGTGTAGAAAGACCAAGTCAACGAGGAGAAGAGTCAAATTCATAATCTATATTATGTAGACCTTACCTCTTGATAGTGATCCAACTCCTATGATACCAATTGGACCGAGCACAAGGCATAGGGCTTCAAAGATGAGGAAAACATTGATAGTATTTGTGCAAGAAATAAAAAGTTCAAGTTGATTTTCAAATCATTTTAGAAGGGATGTCATTTGTTAATAAAGAACAACCAAGGAGAAACTACAACTTATGTGAGATTCAAGGACTTAAAGGAGGGACTACAAGTGAAGAATTAGACCTCAAAATCTTTAAGAATCAAGTTATAGAAGCTCAGAAGTGATGTACCAAAAGAAAGGAAGAGAAACAAGTTTGAGTGATTGAAAAAAACAATCTCAACTAGTGTCGATCGAGCTTTCTTCCAGAGTCGATGAACAACCAATTTTGGCTCAAAATTTGTGCAACTCTAGAGAGTTACGAGAGCCCTTCACTGGTCCAACACCTGGCTCTGTTTAACTCTCTCAACTTGGCCCAAATGTGTCCTTGACTTGGTTTTGACGATTTCTTTTGATTAATTGACTTATTTAATGAGGTTATTAAAATCCTTTGACCTATGTAAGACTTATTTAGGGCTTCTTAGTTGTTAGAGTATACTCTCTTATTTATATTTGAATCATAACTCTTGAGAAACAACTAAATTCAAACTTATGAGAATTCTTTTGGATCAAACAATACTACTTGAATGTGTTCATCCAAAACTCTTTTAGGATTCTTAGATAACTACTTGAAGTTTTATTCACTTAGTAAATGAGGGTACAATTTGTAAACAAGTAAATTTAATAAATATTATATACTTGAAAAATCTAAACGGATTGTTTTAGATTTTCCAATTTAATAAGATATGATTTTAGAAGAAAATAGACCAAAATCATTCTTTTCCAAAATCCTCTCCAAAGAACCCTTTTAAATATCATTCCATAATCCTTTATAAAGATTCTTCAAATTAAATCTTTACTTTCTTCATTTTGAAGGATTTGGTGATTGATTGGTTGATTAATGTTGGTTGATTTAATTACTATAAATGTTACTTCCACTACTGGGTAAGCAACCTTGACCTCGTAATAAGAAATGGCCATCTCTCAAAACAAAATGCAGAAAAATATAGATATATTGAGACCCTAAACTGTTCTATGGTTAGAAAGGACGGTAAAATAAGTTCAATTTGTAAAATGACTATAGGAACAGTGTTTGAATTAGGCCAAGAAGTTCCAGAGCAACAAATAAAAGTTCTGGAGCTCATTCAAGATGAAGAGATCTAAGCGGATTAAATTAAAATAAAAGCTAAATACTTAATAAGAAATTTGTACATAATAATAATAATTTTATGCCTAATACATAGGGGTTTATCTAAGAAAAATAACTCTTGTGCATGGGTTCGGATATCCTATTACACAATTGTATATCATTTCCTCTTGTATTAATAAAAATCCCAGTCATAATATTTAATTATTATCTTTTAATATTAAAACCTGAAAAAGATAAACTAAACTCTAAGAAAAACTTGAGCTTTTAATGACACATTAAATTTCTACAGATGTAACATAGAAGAATGCATAATTACGTAACTGAAAATCCAGAGCCCCTATGTATCGAGGATAACACAACATCTCTGCAAATTATGATTTCTCTTAAATTTACATACTTCAAATATAACATTAATATATACCACACCTCTCTTAAAATTGAAAATTTTATTATAGATTGAATCCATTGAACCTTATGGCTCAATCACATATTTTGTCAAAAAAAAATTGTATTTTTGGTAAAAAATAAATAAATAAAAACTTTTGGTTAGATATAGATCCCAAGATCTACAACTGCGGAACTTGATTCATATAAAAAATTTTCCTAATTAAAACTAGCAAGATTGAAAATCTATGTCCCCCGAAATTATGCGTCTTCTTCCTTCGTGCACGCATACTCTTCCATTCCTCCAACCAAAATTTTCGGCAAATTTAGATCTTTGTCTCCGCAATCACTATTGTCAGCCAAATTTACTTTCGACTTCAATTTTGCAAATCAATCAATTATTACCAAGAAAAGAAAAAAAAATCATTAAGTGATATAAAATTATAAATCAATAGCCTTTGCATATAAATATATATATATATATAGCTTTTCTATTACATGCATCAAATTGTATGCTCCTCATGTGCACCGAAGGAAAAATAATGGAAATCTTCTACGATGTTGTATTTTTCCAATCTGTAAAGAGAAAGTTGTTACACCGTGAGGTAGACAGATTGAAAAAATACAAAGTTGCAAAAGATTTACTCTATTTTTTCTTCAGGTGCACACAAAGAGTACACAGTTAGTAGGCATAATAGAAATCCTATATATAAATGGAAAACTCCCAATTAAACTTTCAATTTGATCGACAAACAGAGGTAATCGATGAAAAAGGCTTCTTCTCCTACGATCTGCAACTATATATTTGAACACAAATTTCACATGCTTTTCACGTCCATTTCAATTCCAGAGTATGACCACTCCATTTCTCCCCCTCGTCCAGGCCCCAAACCTTTTTTTTTTTTTCTCTAAATAATTATTTTTATTTTTTAATGTTGGAGACTCCCAATTCCCTCCCTGACCTTCTCAGTTCTTTCTTCAAATATCTCCATGTCTTTGAAATACTAAAATTAAGTCGTACTGGAATATCATCATTCAGGAAAAATCCTGGAAACCACGTCCCAATTGGCAGATCTTTTACTAGTACTACAACAAACAATGAATTCCCCACAAGATTGGCCTGAACCCATAACTCGTGTTCAATCTTTGTCTGATAGCGGGTTGACTGTCATACCCGATAGATATGTGAAACCGCCAGCCGAGAGGCCATCGTTTAATTCCAATCATGAAACCCAATTAAGCGATGTTGATGATATTCCCTTGATTGATTTCCGAGACCTTGATAATGGTGACGAAACTCTTCGAAAAAGTATTTTGAATCAGGTATACGAAGCATGTGCGGAGTGGGGTTTCTTTCAGGTCGTCAACCATGGAGTTAGCCCTCAATTGATGGACCGAGCCAGAGAAGTCTGGTATGGATTCTTTCATCAACCCATGGAAGTGAAGCAGACTTACTCCAATTCCCCGCAGACTTATGAGGGGTATGGGAGTCGATTAGGTACGCAAAAAGGAGCCACTCTTGATTGGGGCGATTATTATTTCCTTCACTATCTTCCTTGTTCCTTGAAGAATCACAATAAGTGGCCTTCCCTTCCTGGAGATCTCAGGTGATTTATTATTATTCTAATAATAATAATAATTTATTTATAAATATAGTCATACTGTCCTGTCCTCCTCCAATCAAGTTGTTGTACTATTATTCTTTGGAACCAGATAACGTTTATAATCTCATTTATGATAAAATTGACTATTCTTTGGTTATCATCCTTTCAATCCCACTCCAGATAAGATTCAAACTAGAGTGTATTTATTTTCACATATATATTTGATTAAATAGGGACAACAACTTCATAAATTTTGGACTGACTCTGTAAGTTTTGATTTTGATTTGACGGGATGGGATGCAGGGATGTGATTGATGAATTCTCAGCACAGGTGGTAAAGTTTTGTGGTTCCCTAATGAAGCTTCTCTCGATAAACTTGGGATTAAGAGAGGAAACTCTACAAAATGCATTTGGAGGAGACGACATTGGAGCATGTTTGAGAGTTAATTTCTATCCAAAATGTCCGCAGCCTGATCTCGCCCTCGGCCTCTCTTCCCACTCTGATCCGGGGGGACTCACTATTCTGTTGCCCGATCATGATGTCGCCGGCCTTCAGGTTCGTCGACAAAACAAATGGATCACTGTCAAACCAGCTTCCCATGCCTTTATTGTGAACATAGGCGACCAAATGCAGGTTTGTTACTGCTACTCATTCTATTATTTTCTACTTATTACTCTATTAAATATAAATCATTAACCTTAATTTTTAAAAAATGAGGTAATTTCTTTTCTTCTAAATGGTCATCTAATCACCTTTTCAAAAAAATTGAACATCATTTATATGATTAGAAGGGTAATATAAAAAAATGAATTATAATTAGTGATAAGAAAAATTAATTAAAATAACTTCCTTTTTTATTGAAAAATTAATCCATATGAAAAATTAATCATAATTAGTGATAACAATTTATAATTAATAATTTTATAGAATCCATATGGATTTTCATTTTTTTTTGTCTTTGGTTTGTATCCTTTCATTTTTTACTCCTTTTATCACTAAATATAAAGTCATCCTTTATTATTTTATAAAAATTAAAGTAATTTTTTCCTTAAATATCCTTTAATCACCTTCTTAAAATTTTGAAATTAATAACAAAAAATTTTAATTGAAATGATTTATATTTTGTAATGAAAGGGTATTATATGCATGTTGATTTAAAATTTTATAATTTAAATCTTAAATTTTAAATGGGTCTAAATTATTTTATTATTATTTTTTATTTAGTGGCAAACTCAATTGGTATCCGCTGTCAGAGTTATCTGCTGACAGCAAATGATGGTGCTCCTCCCCGCTCCCCCCAAAAAAATTATATATATATATATATATATATATTTCAATAATACAGGTACTAATTATTTTCTGACTAATGTAACAGTGTACTATTAGAAAGATTTAGAAACTTTGTAAAGTATTTTGACTTATCGACTACTGATAACAACCTCAGTAAAGAATGGGGAACACCAAAATTGAATTGAAGTGGTGGGGTATTTAAATCTTATTTATGAGGCCAACATGAGCACATGGATCTGCCACTTTGATGTTTCTTGATTAATAAGGATTCCACCATCTCCAGTAACCTTAGAATTTAAAACGTGCGCATTATTGTAATATGGATTTCTTTAGCAGTTTCTGAGACGTCACTTCTGACTTCTATTCCCTCCGTCCTAAATGATTACTATATGCAACTATTGATAATTTTTTAATGTCTTTTTATTTTTCTCCTGTAAAAAAAAATTATTTACGAATATTAATGATTTTCTTTTTTTTTTGTTAATTTGCAGATACTAAGTAATGCGATTTATAAAAGCGTTGATCATCGAGTAATAGTGAATTCAAACAAGGAAAGAATATCTCTGGCTTTCTTCTGTAATCCCAAGAGCGATTTGCTCATCGGACCGATCAAGGAGCTCGTGACTGCTGACCGGCCACCACTGTATCCGGCGATGACATTCGATGAGTATAGGCTTTACATCAGGACCAAGGGTCCTAAAGGCAAATCTCAATTGGGAGAATCTCATAAATGTCCAAGATAAATGGTTCCCATTTATTTACTATAAAAAATCAATAAAGTTATCTTCTTCCATGTGTGAAAGTTCTTCTCTATCCTTGAACTAAAATTGCAGTATACCATACTTTAAAATTTAGATTCTCTCTTTCTTTTGGCAGTAGGGGTAACGATTTACAAAAAAATATGGAAAAGAAAAGAAATTGTGAAAATTATGAAGTTTAATATTCTACTTTATGAAGTATATAAAGTTAATTGTCTTCGAATGCAGCTTTATGATTGTGTGAAAGGAGAACTACAAAATAAATAGATAAAGTTTAATAATAATGAATAATTCCAAGTTTGATGATGCCTATCTTGGCATGTTTAGTTAATGAGTTGAATAATGTCATCCTCTGGCATTGCGTTCTCCTTTTCCTCTAGTACGAGAATATTTGAAGAAACTTATATATTTTATATTCCTAGGAAGAGAATTTAATATTAAAGTCTTAAAGAAAAGAGGATTTGTAATTGTTTATGACCAGCAGCGTGCTTATACAGTGGTTCTAATTATCTAGTCCTCAATGAATGATTT
Organism: Parsonsia alboflavescens; assembly: GCA_028571225.1. Taxonomy (NCBI): domain Eukaryota; kingdom Viridiplantae; phylum Streptophyta; class Magnoliopsida; order Gentianales; family Apocynaceae; genus Parsonsia; species Parsonsia alboflavescens. Next base: position 2,585,255 of record JAOXNR010000022.1, read on the forward strand.
CTTTCGGGTTTCTCCCATTAACCTTTTTATTAATCAATAATGCTTTTGATATAATACCCAAAAATCACAATATTCTTGCAATTTGAGAATCACAAACAAAGTTTAAAGGAAAACCTTTTATTTTGGGATATGCCTAAATCACAATGTGCTCACAAAAGTGTGAAAGAACCATGGTATTTATACTGTATACTTTAATTATAAATGGATAATATTTAGATAGTAGATGATTTTTTTAAAAAATTTTTAGATCTCTAAACCTTTTTTGAATTGGAGGGTTGATCTTTTTGATCCGAAATTGGAAAGAAAAAAAAAAAAAAACACTTTTTTGGCAAAATATGTCCTTAAGAGAACTAGTCCTCCTATTCTTTCCGGTAATTACATTTTTCTTGGTCTCCTTCTGATTAGGAATAAATTCTTCGAGAATGGCTAAATCTAGTTCAAAAAACCCTCAAATTGAGATATTCTATGCTCCGGCGGCATCTGTTAATGTCGCCGGAGAAATTCAATCCACTATGTACAGAAATGTAACTAATGTTGCAGGAATTGAAAAGATACACTTTGAATAAAATTCATTTTAACACAACAACAATAATAATAATAAAAAGTGCCCAATAAGAGTTGGGATTTACACAAATATCTTAAAGCATTGAGGCTAATCCAAACAGGGAGACCCAAGCTATTTACATGAGAATACACGAATTATAGTTTAAGAGGTCTAGTCATCTAAAAGATCTCGGAAAAAAGTCTCAAATTGAGAACGATTGTGTGAATGATATAGACTTGGAATGCCCTTCAAGGTGTACGTCAATTATGCACAGGCATCCAGTAGAACCAAAAGCACAAGTCCAGCGAAAAAGAGAGAAAACCTACGTGAGTAGCAACTCAACAGTTAACAAGAGAAATGGGCAGGAAATGCTCAGCAACCAAACAGATGGGGACAAGAAGAAGTGGATCTCGTCCAGCAGAACAATCACACCAAAAAAAATGGCAGAAAGCTTGTGTTTCATCACCTGAAACAGCACGATGCACCACAGTCCAAGCTGGATTACAGTATAATGAATTAATGAATTTCAGATCCCATTGATGAACTAAAGAATTTCATTTATTCTTCACCACCACTTAGTTCTTGTTTTTTTTTGCTTTTTAATATCATATTATTTTTTGTAAACAAAATTTTTAATGAAATATGGTTTATTTTCCAAAAACTATTAACGTATTACATATGTTATGAACAAAAGATATTTTCATCCAATATTGATCATACTTTCGTATATTATATCATGAATAAAATGGAAATAATATATTATTAATGATATATTCCCTCCGTTTAGGATTGAAAGTTCAAATTAAGGAGTTCTTTAAACTTTTATAAAGTTAATCATTTGTCCTTCTCGTTTCTTAATGTAATTAGAGATGAGAACCTTATGTAAGTAGATATTATATTGGAATCCTATTTATTTAGAAAATAAATTAAAATAGAGTATTATAAAAAATGACTTGTCAAAATTAATGTTTTAAATTATTATTTTAATTACATGTTGATTTTAAAATTTTAGTTTTTTTCTCTCCCCTATGAATCCAACCCAATGCATGTCCTCAAATAGAAAGGGTTTTTATCGGTTTGGGTCTGTTTTCAAAACAGATCTCGAAACTGCGTTACTTTCTTTTTGATTTTTATCATTCTTCCGGCCCCAATGGCAACTGCACCACCTCAAAAACTGCGTCCCTTCAATGCGTCTAACTTTAACGATCAACTCTCCAAAAAATTTTTAAGAAAAAAAGAAACATTTTTTTGGTGCGTTTGGTCTCAAAAAGGATATTTTTTTGTAAAGGCCCCAGATAGCATTCGAAGAATGCATCCAGGCCAGAGAGAGGCGCACCCAAGTTCCCACGTTAACTGAATGCGATATTGCCTTAATTTTTATTTTATTTAATTTTTTAAGGTGAAGCATTTGACCCCATTCAAGAGCCTTTTCATAAATAAATAAATAAAAAATAAAAATAAAAATAAAACAGCACTGCATGAGGAGGGTGCACTTTTTGGCAGGTTTCGCTTTCACCCTTTCTCCTGCTTTCCCTAACTTATACAATGCAATTAAAAATAAAATCTTTACAAACATCAATCATCACCGCATTGAATTAAGAACTAAATCCATCTGATTCGAAATTTACTTGAAAAACAGCTCTTAACTTTGAAAGTATTACTTACAGTAGTTAGAATGATATCTAATTTTCGATAACGAACACCATGAGCAGCATATAAGATCGGGTGGTGAAGAACCATATCGGAACTCCGGCGAAGGATGCTTTTCCGGTGTTGAAGGTACCAATTCCCGAGATGAGCCTGAACTAATGAATAAAGTTCCTATTCAAGTCCTTTAACAATTTCTAGTGAAATTATTAAAACAAAATCTTGCTGGAGGAGATGCAAAGAACTTCAATCGGGGAATGTGTAAATCAGATGAAAAAATTAACGGTGATGCTACTTACAACAATGAAAATTAGGTAGCAGCTGCTTACTTCGTATGCTATCACTATTTCGGATTGGATGTTCGATTATCTTGTCATTTGGATCGCTGAAGTACAAGAGAGCTTGGAGGAGCCTCACTTATCCGTTTCCAATTAACGGATTACCCATGTAGGACTATTCGGCTGATGAGTGGGCCAAGTCGCCTTAGGAAGATGCGATTTGATCGAAATCACCAGCTGACAGGGCAACCCATCATTTTCCGACCTAAACTTCTACCTCTCATTATTTTCTCGATTAAATGAAACACTCCCAAGATGGCAAAAACTCAAAAAACTAACTCAGTTTTGAAATCCATTTTGAAAACGGATCAAACCGGGAAAATAGATACCACCATCCAAATGAGACAATTTAAACCAAGTCATGCATCAAACTCTTCAACCCATCGCGGGACACAGCTGAGAGCGAACTTAGTGTTTTAGATACATGACTCGACTCGACCCGACCCGACCCGACCCGACCAGCCCATTGCCATTCCCAGTCCCTCCTATCCTACCACCCATGCAACTAAACAAGTCCTAACGGGCCCTACCACCATGGAGGCATTAGATACGAACCGTTATCTTATTCAGAGTTCTGCACCAATCTCAACCATGGTCTCTTTCTCATTGCAACGTTACCTTCATAAGAGATGTGCACCAAGCTTCTTATAATTGATTATGTATAAATAAATATACATGCCAAAACTCATCTGGGTAACACCCATATCCCACAGGCCGAAAAGGCATTTTGCCAACTTAACTTCGCGCCGCCTCCTGATCTCAGACAACCAGAAGCCGCGGCACTTACTGCACTCCGTAGAAAATGTAACAGCCCAGGCCTGGTCCAGGTTTTAAACAAGACAATTCCAAGATCATGCAACGGCTATTCATTTGAATATATTAAAGGGCCATGCTCGGACTGGGATTAAGATATCTATCTTATGAGGTCTTTAAAGGAGTGCCTATTACAGAATCTCTAAATTAAAAAAAGATGAAATAGAAGTTGGAAAGCAAAGAGGAAAACATGGACAGCTCCTATACCCTACTCTTCTTGTTGCTGCACGAAGGACATTTGTAATGCTTGATATGTTCAGCCTTTGCTGGTGTAATCTTTACACATTTTCCATGGAACCACCTCTCGCAAATGTCACAGCAAATCCAGAATTCATCGGCATTGTAGTTTCCTCCACAACTACCACAAAGGGTTTCACCATGTTCATCTTCATCCTCCACAAAACTCTCATCTGTTAACCTTGCATTTCCCTTGGTTTGTGAATCGCTTAACCTCTGCAAAAGAACAGCTTGCTTGCAAACTTCAGTTTCATGCAAGAACAGGAGGGATCATAAAATAATCCCAATTTTTTTACTTCTTTACCTTGGTGCCGCTCCTAGATTTACTTCCACTATCAACACCAGGTTTGTCCTTCAAGGGCTTCCTTTCAGTCACAACTTCAAAGACTGTAGGCAATTCATTTATCAAGCTAAAGAGACGCTTCCTGTTGAACAAAACGTATACATTCCAATAAATTGAATTAAATAAAAACAAGAATACGAACATGCGAATCTTAAAAGCAAGAATCTCTTTGACAAGCTTATATTCCCTTATCTACTAAATTGTATTGGCACCATCCTTGCAAGAACTGAAAACATATTAAGGGCTTGAACACCAGACCAGAGAAGGCAGTTGAAACTTAAAGAAGACAACAAGAATCCAAAACATAATTGCTGAAAATGCTTCTGTACAACACTTGTCACAAAGAGGGAAAGAGAGGAGATAACAGATGTATATTTGCATAACCAACTCCAATCAAACATCATAGGCTGATGAAAATGGGTTTTTTCTCAACTATCAAAGTCAGTGAGAAGTGGAAATGCATGTTGCAAGGTCTTAGGATGGTTCACACAAATATCCATCTAGCAAACGATATATGATAGACTCGGCATATTTGTATGCGTCCAACAGGAAAACCAACACATGGATCGAACTAAGTGTGCTGCAAATGACCATCAAAAGATTAAGCAACTCAGCCAGAACCAGAAGTATAAGAAAAACATAATTCTTGAAAAATGGATCAAAAGGATTTTTCTGTGAAAAAAAAGGATCATTTGGCAATTAACACCCCATAACTCAAGTTTGCCGTATTATATATTATATAACAAAGGATAGAGGAGACAAAATACTGGCTCTTTGGGGCACAAGAATCATTATTAATGGAAACAAATACCACTTTCCAGTTTTCATCAGACTAATCTTTTCATTATCTTTGATCATGCAAGCAGGCTTGAAATTCAAAATAGTTTCCACCATAGATAAGGATATGCAAAACCGCGACAAATCCATCTAACTCTTTACTCCTTGAGAATCCAATTTCTGGTCCTCAAATCCTAAATTCTTTGGTTTCACCTTTCATCTCCAAATTCTGAAAAGTTCAGAGCTTGTATTCCATCCATTTCTGTTGTTAAGTCCCCTCGCTCGTTTCCTGATTTCTTTTCGAGGCCATGATATCGTAAGCAAACTATAAACTTTTCTATTATAGACTAACAAAATAATTGGGTGCTTTCTTCAAATATACTTTATTTTTCTGGTTTTTATACATCTACTCTCAAAGAGACAGCCCATCACGGCCGTTGCAATCTCTGTCCGAAACCTTTTCTTTCAAAGTACCAGGTTTCTCTCCTTCTATACACTCGAAAGGCTAGCCATAATCTCTCCTTTTACATGTAAGATTATTTTTCCCTGGTCCCTCTTCCTTTAACCACCATCCCTGTGTTTATCCTTCAATTGCCCTAGATTTCTCCATTCCCTCTTTCTTTAGAACAAGATTAAAGTATGCATATAAGAATAGTAATATTCGGTTAGCAAAGATCACCATGTATATTGCACTCAATCTACACTAAGTGATTGGTAGTTCAAGTACCCAAGAGAACTAAAGTCTTGAACCATGACTACCAATATGATGCAAGAGACGACTCAACAAACACAATAATCTAGGTAACACTTAGTGTTGATAATTATGTTAATTACTATATTGTAGATAGGATTATAATTGATTAGGTTAATCTTAATTTGGTTGGTAGTTACCTATTATGTATAGTTACAAGTTTGGTATCTTAAATTTCTATATATATATATGTAATTATTTTTGGTTAATAAGATGAGAGAAAAATTTATTCTTCCGAACACTAAAATTCCACAGTTAGACTTTTTAAAACTCGAACAACATGGGCAAGATGAAGAGGCAACTCTTTTATTCATATGAAGAGAAAGGTTGGTGGGCCTTTTCCTTTGCTTTTCTGTTTAACATTTGTTTTGGATGGGAAGCAAAAAGGTTAAATTTGATCCAGCTGTTTTTGTAGCACAAGATAGGGTTTGTTGTTTTCTAGAAGAGGAAGAAGAAGAAAAGGGTTATTCCAGTGGCAACAGTGATAGTAGACTGCAGTGATTCCAGCGTGATGATGCATCCATGGCCATGTTATCACTTTGGAGAAAATAGAAAGGAGGAAAGAGAGCAAGATTAAAGCAAAAGAGTGGAGCATGCTTCAAAGAAGCACCCAAGTTTTATCTAGAATCAATAGCCTGCTGATGACGAATAGCCCTAAAAAAAGTCATGTATTACTTACACGACTAACGGGAATTGGAGAGGAGATTGAACAACTGCAAAGAATGAGAGGGCAAGATCCAAACTTGTGTAAGTTGGGAGTGCAAGAACAAAAAACTTTGGAAGTGAGGGGTAAAACTTGAAAGCTTAATTTTCAAAGAGTTCGAGGTCAGCTGGCCCCAAACTAAAGAAGATATACATAAACACATCCAAGATGCATTGAGGGGGGGGGGGGGGGGGGGGGCG
>JAOXNR010000022.1:2595943-2611312 GCA_028571225.1 Parsonsia alboflavescens
ATAAATGAATGGCTTTCTGTATTTCATCGGTTTGCTACTTGTTCTTGAGGCATTAATCTTGATCCTGGTTGTAAGTGGTATCAGAGCCATAGTGCTCTCTTTCTCTGTTTTTGGAAAACCCTTCTTTTCCCTCCCATTCTTATCAAAATGGACAGAAATAGAAGGAACAAAATTAACTAATAGTAAAATATTAAGAAAAAGAACGTTTACTTGTTCGAAAATAAAGACTTTCATATTGATGGGCAAAACGGACAGTCCAACAATCAATACCTTTCGGACCTGATTCAATTACCGAGGACCAACCTGACATCATATGAATGGATTTAGACTGTCTATATTATCTCACAATTAAAATATTTAATTTACATTATATCTATTTGAACAAAGTAACTTTTCTTTTGGATTAAATTATTCGATGTATACCTGAAATTACACATGTTATTGCATAGATTGATTATTCTATCTTGTCCACTAAAGTGATCGAATTTTCCTCCGTTCTTACTAACATCTTGACAGTTGGGGTGAACCTGAAATCATTTCAAGGTCCATCACATATGGTTTTTGATTCACAAAAAAAAAAAGTATTTAAGCTAGAAAAAGACCAAAGAACACCACAAGATGATATTTTACATATTCCAAACACACTTCGGTGACAAATATTAAAGGTATAATATACATAGAGATTCTAACAACCACTACAGAAACGGTGACAAAGGAGCAGCCAAAGTCATACAAGATAGTGTATGATCATCATCCATATACATGTATATGTGTGCTTCATACTGCACTACAGATACAGAAACAGAATATTTCAAAAAAAAAAAAAAAAATTTGTGGGATTCACAGGTCAAATTGAACAAGTCTCTTTGATGTCATTGCAGCATATTATAATACCTGCTATATTAGCTGTAAATATTGTAATACTGACTTGAAGAAATTAGTTTAGTATAATTCTAGAAGGAAGAAATTCTGCTGGTTTTTGGCCTTCACAGGCAACAAGTTTCACTATGGAACGAGCAGTGAGACTATATTTCTGTTGAGCTTCTTCAAATCCTCTGCCAAGAATGCAGTGCACCCATTCCTCAACCCCTTTGGGGTTTGTCAAAGATGAAGCTGCAATCATCTGCATTATTAACCTGGAATCAATCTCTAGTGAACATTCTGAAGAAGAAACAATTTTCCGGAAGCATGTACTGATTTCTTGAACTAGTTTCTGAGCAAGTCCATCAAAATCAAAAGGCTCAAACATTACTGTTGCATCCACTTGTCCTGAGAAATGCTCCAACCAGGCCCTGGAATTATCACAGACTGAATAATCACTTTCAGAGCTTCCAGGGCAAGTATCACATATTTCACTCTCTTCAGCAGGGAAGTTTAGATCCAGCTCTGCATCGGATCCTTTGTGGGCTCGTTTTGCCATCTCCAAATTGCTGCCTCGTTCTGTGGTTTCACTGTCAACAATGAACTTTCTTTTGTTCACAATGATTCCTCTAGAATCACCTTTCCTTTCTGTTGAATCTGATATACTTTTGCTTGAACTGGTAAAATCATCGCAAAGATCAAATCCAATCATCAACTGGATTGACCAAGGCTTAGCAGCTAATATATCTTCCTCAGAATAATCAGCTGCTTCTGAATGTTGGATTTGTTCACCATCTGTAGATCTGGTTGTCACAAAGATAGCATTACCAATGCTGATTTCTCTTCCATGTGAATCCAAGAATCTACCAGTCTTCACAGCTCGAGATAAGCTATTTTGGACAAGGAGATCAGCTCTATCAATGTTTTCAAGGAACACAACAGACAAGGGTTTCTTGTGGAGTTTCTCTGCGATATAGTCAACAACATTTTTTCCTCGGCTGCTAACATCATGACTATTCCATATTTGATGATGAAAAATGGTATTTGGACAGTTGATCTCCTCCTGAAAAGCTAGGTCCACGTGAATTAGATTTTCTCTGCTCCCATGTAACATTTCAGCAAGTGCCATTGCAAGTTCCATCTTTCCCAACCTATCAGGTCCAAGGAAGTAAAACCATTTATCTCCACGATTTGCCCAGGGCCGCCTTTCATTTAGTGTCCTGCAAAGAGCTAGTGTCCGGCTAATCTTTTTTACAGCTTCTTCTTGCCGGCCTATCCTTTTGCCTAGAGTTTCGTATAGTGTCTTGAAATCTTTATGGTCAAATTGCTCATCAATAATATCAGGATGGGAAATGGAAGAGCTTTTCACTTGATTGCTTGAGTCGCTTCCACTGGCAACATCTGGATTTTCAGATGAGCAGAATGAGAAGTCCTGAATAATGTCTCCATGATTCCTAACTCTTCTTTTCTCTGGTTCACTGCTTTGACAACCAGTATAGAACTCCAAATTCAAATCTAATGTTATTGATGTAACCGAAGTAGGGGATGTGAGACCATCGCCAACATTAGAACTGGATGCATTGAAAGGACATCCAAGACCGTATTTCTCTCTTTCTTTTGAGGATGTTTCATCACATCTGAACGGAAAGTTCAGATTTCCAGCCTTTGATGAAAAGCTTGATGGACTACTTGCCTTCGTCCTAGCAAAGTTCTCTTCATTCCTTGAATCCACATTCCTGTGCACAGTTTCAATCAGAGATGGATGTGTTTTGGTGCTGGAGTCCATGCTGATGTTAGTTTTCCCATCCTCAATAACTTGAAACCCCACAACAGAAGGAACTTGGGAATCTAATTGATAACCATTTGCCTTGGATTCTTGGCTGTGATTGAGATGCTGGCAGATGTCATCCCATTTCCTATGCAGTCCTGCAATTTTGGTACTCAATAACACTCTATCATCATCTTTGGCCTGCACTAAAGATATAGAAACTTGTTTTAACATGATCAAAATACTCCACAGTCATTTATGTGTCTGATTCTCAAAACTTGTCTGTAGATGTTATCATATGCTGGGAATTAAATTTTAAGACAGCTATAAAAACAGAGAAGCAAATTCAAGTTTACACATGCACAAACCATGAGCCAGAAATATGCTAACTAAAAAGAAAGGTACAACACCCTTTTCTCCCTTCCAAAGCCAGCCAATTCTTGACTCAAGAGGCAGAAAACATTCTCCCTTAACCAGAATGCAATAGTAGATTCAAGAGTACTACAAAATACTTACTTTGACCATGTCCAAGCCACCACTTGAACTTACTTCAGACATCTGCAACCAAGAAGGTAAATTAGATCTGTAATGATCAGCGAGAGATGGACTTAATCCTCCATTTGATAGAGCATTAATTTCTTGGTTGCATTTCTCATTGCACATACGACACCGTGACACATTACTGAACGAACTCCTTAATGCTTTCTTCACATCAGGTGTAGAAAAGAAACCACCAAGTGGAATAAAAGACTCCATCAAGCTGGAAGTAAATCATGAACAAGATTTATACACAAAGGTACCATCAGTGGTAAAAGAAGGAAACGATAGGCAACTAGCAACATATTTATTATTTATGGAACCACAAATTTGGAAGACTAAAAACACCGCAGAAAGCATCTTTGACATTTTATTTTAAAGCAGAAGAATCTTGGTCAGAGTAACCTTCCATTTCAAAGAGGCTTCCAATTTCCCCACAAACGAATAAGTAATAGACAAAGGTATGAACAGCTTACAGGTAACAAATAATTTAATGTTTTCATCTTAAAGTTTGCAAAAGTAATAGACAAAAGAAGTAACGGTAAACCTTCTAAGACATGAAGCTATGAACAAGGGTATTTCTGCAAGAGAGCAGCATCGTTCAATGAAAACTTCATGTCAGTAAACTAACAGGGTTCAATAAGCGCAGATATCAGGTCCTAAATCTCATACTGTACTTTAAATACCCTGCAATCACGAAAAGCACATACAAAGACACTTTTGGGAATCCCTTGTTGAGCATACTGACTATCAGTTGCTTCCTACTTCCGAGGCCGCATCTATATCAGATTGAGATTTTACATGAAACAAAATGTTTCTAGCTGTTGTTAAGACATGAATCTATAATCCTAAGCAAACCAGTAAATCTATTAACTCAATTTTACCTGGATCTTGAATTTGATTCTCCCATCGGAGGTCTGAGAGTAGTTATAGGCAGAAGCTGCAAGTTCCAATCTTTCTCAATGGAGGGAAACATACTCAAGAACTTCAAATATGTCTCGTATCTCGCAGTTGCTCCAATCAGCCACACTTTTCGTCCATGAACTTCCAGTATACTCCGGAAATCATTGACTAAAATTCTCAAAGTATTATCTGAAACATTAGTATCACTTGTCAATGCCTTCAAGTCACCAAAGTTAACAACTACTCCTGTGAAACTTCTTACCATTCTGCTAACCTCCTCGAACCTCAATTTCAACATCCCTTCTTTACAATGGCCACTAATAAAACTCAAAATATCATTCTCAACACAAATAACACCAAGTCCGGATAGCTCCAGCGGCAAGACACTTGTGCCACTCTTCCTTTGCAACATTTCCAGGAAACTGCTTAACGAATCAGAGGCATATGTGCCCACAAGCAAAGGATTCCTTCTTGGATTACTGTCATCCTTCCTTACCATAACTTCGGCAATTCTCCTGCAATTTTCGTCTGCATCTAAAACCCCAGAAAATCCCATAAAGGGGAAGCTAAAGCCCCTGCGACCAAGTTCATTATCAGCACTTAAATTACACAAGAATATGGGAGGCCCTTTATATCTCGAATAACTAAAAAGCTGATTAACTGGCCTAACAATAGCAATCTTAATATCGCAACTCCTGAACCCTGCCTCACCAAAGACTTTACTCACCACCGGATCATCGAGAATGGACACAATCAAATTCTGCAGCTCCACTTTAACCACTGAAATTGACGAGGAAGTAGAAGACAACAACTGTTGTTGCTGCTGATAGAAGTTGAAATTCTCGGGCTGCCTTCTCTGGTTGGCCTGAGACCTCTTAATAGCTGCCATGAGTGAATTAGACACCGGCGGCTCCCCAACCCGCTTGGGTGAAGATGAGAGGCGATCTAAAGACACCCCTAAACAGAGCTCTAGAGCCTTTAACTGCACCCTCATAGAGTATGCATTATTACGGGTCCTTGAACATCCCTCTCGTAGCATTGAAGAAGGAAGCGAAAGAAGTGATGATACCATGTGAAGAGAGGTTGTTTGAGCATGCCCGCGGCGGCGTGCCACTGCCACCGCCTCATCTAATGCCTGCTCCGCCTCCTTTGTTAAGCATTGTCTAGCTGTGCTTGCCGGCGTCGGCATCGCCGGAAACTAACTGTATTAACTAACTAATTAGGCGGTAAACAACAAAATACATACAAATATATATATATATTTATAAATATATATATATATATATATATATATATATTTTAAAAGAACATGGAGAGAGAGAGAGAGCCAAAACTAAAGTAATTTTATTCCAAGAACCCAACCCAATTCTAAACTTCCCCTATAATTAGTTGAATCACCTTGGTAATCTTAAGATGTTTTTAAAGATTATCACATCCATTAGTTATCGGACACTTATATCAAAAAAAAAAAAATCATAATATCTATCAGGAGGGGGTACTTTCGAATTATTTATCGATAGAAGAAGGGGCCATTGACATTGTTGGAGGAGAAGGAGGAGGTGGTGGGAGATACTGGAGCTGACTCAGGCGTTGTGTAGTATTTGTGTGGTGGTGGGGGAATATGTTTGTGTTCTTTTTTGGTGGGGTCCTGTGATTATTTCAGAGGCTTTTGAGGGATCAAATACTGGGAACAGGTGGTGACTGATCAATACAGATTCTGAAATGGAATCCATTTCGGATCTTTTCACCATTGTTTCTTGTTATTGGCATTTCTTTCCTTTCGGAAACACTGATATAATCTACTTGTTACCATTATAGGTCATCAAATATAAGAAAAACATCCATCTCATGAAGCTTTTGAAGCCTGTTTTTCCTTAATTTGAGAGGTTTCTGTCGGCTGTCGGCAGTTTCACACAATCAAATTCTGATGCTGGTACTGATACTATAAGTTAATTTAATTACTACTCCGAGATTTAAGATCCACGGGAATTTTTCTGCACTGCAATCCCACTCCAAATTAGGAGTTAACTTAATTCTAAAGTGATCATTTTCTAAAACAATCAGTTCAATTTTTAACTGAAGAATTGATACCCAAATTCTTGGCTTCCACATAATAAGTTAAAAAACATTCCCCCTTGAATTGATTTCCTAAAGAAAATATCAGGTCAAATCACAAATCTCCGCAAATAATTCATATATAGACAGAGTTTTGCGTTCACTGAATTTATGTTGTTTCTTTTTCTTTAAGGTGGGCCCCCGGTGAGTAGGGGACTGGGGAGAGTCAGAGATGCTGAGTCCACTGACTTGGAAGTGGGCCAAGAAGGAACTTTAAGGTCACTCTCGGTGCTTGCTTGTCAGCTGGTCTTCTTTGTGGAGTAGCAACGGGTAAAACAGTTAAACCCATTCCTTATTGCGTTTCGAGTTGACTCAATGCAACACATCTCCATCTCCTGCTCATACGATTCTACTCTATTTAAAATTGAAGATTGCATATTTTTATTTTTAGTTATCTAAAAATGAATATCTTAATTTTTAAATTAATTAAACATTTTTTTAAAAAATTAATATTGATAAGTTTAAAATAAATTAAGTCAATCATTTTTTTTTTAACTTTATGTAAGTAAAAAATAATAATTAAAGATTATGAATAAGATTTTTATTAATATTTTATTAGTGTAACATGGAGTGACATATAAATATATAACAAGAGATCCGAATCCTTTTTTTTATATATAATCTTAATTTTAAAAATTATGATAATTTGGACGATTGATGGATGATACATTAATTTATTTATTTTAGTTGCAATTTTAATTTTTTAAAATTTTGTTATACACTAAAGATAATTCAAAGTGACAATAATATTTCTTAGTGCAAAAAATATTCATTTCAATACTATTTAGATTTTTTTTTTTTTTACAAAAAAAGAAAACTAAATTCAACTTATTTAAGATAATATTTTACTAAATAACATTTTAAAATATAATGGCACAAAAAAAGGACTTAACATAAAATATAATTTGAAAATATCTATAATAAAAAATCATATGAAATTTAAAAAGAATTGTATTAACTATTATGAATATAATTAATAGAATTTTTCTAAAATATAATTGAAAATTATACATAAATATTTCTTATTTTTTAATTTTAGAAAAGATGTTCATTTGAACGGAAAATGAAGACACATTAATTTACCTTTTTATTTAAATTTTTTATTTTTATTATTTTATACTTTATCCACTATTATTATGGGTTTTTATCCTAATTCCTTCTAATATCAAAGAGTTATGGGGTTTTCTTGGTCTTACTATTATCATTACTTCATCCATTATTAGTTCCTCATTGACCTTACAAAAAAAGAGGGTTTCAAATGGTCACAAATTGCTTCACATGTCTCCGGGAGCTACTTTTCTGGCTGTTTTTCTTTGCCAATAATCAATGGACACACTTCTACATACTTCCTTGGTAAAATTAAGCCGCTAAAATATTAAATTTGTTCTTTTTAAAAATTTTATTTATAGTTTTTCTATATTCAAAATTTAATTTAATTATCTAATAAATATGAAAAAATATATTATTTATATTAATGATTAAATTAATCAAAGATAAAGTCAAATCAATGATAAAATCAATGATTATTTACTTGATCATAAAAAATAATAATATGCTCATAGATTTACATAAAAAATAAATTCACTTACAAAAGTTTTAAGAAGAAATATGGGACTGGTTATCCATATCATATTTTGGAGCTGTTTTTGAAATTGTTAAAAAAAAAAACTCATCAAGAAATACTTTACGTTTTCGTTGACATCCTTGAGCAATAAAAATTCAATGCAAAAAGCCTTAAAATATATATTCATGGCAGTTTTTATGTCCTCCGAAAAACTTCTTCTTTTTTTTACGAGCTCCATGCCTATCAAGAAAGTGAAGGAAATCTGCCTCAAAAAATAATTTCCTAGCGGTGTTTTTGAACCGTCGAAAACTGTTCTCGAGAAATTTCCATTTTTCTTCTAGTGAAGCTGACCATCCTGTAGCATAATTTAATAAAGGTTTCTCATCTTCAAATAGGCGACAATCAGCTTATGTTATAGATATTGTCTTAGAATTGCAGAAGTGGACCTCTTGGGGTGACATTTTTTCATCAAAATGGATCATCTTACTCTCTTTAGAGTTCGTTGGAGCTACGATTCACCACAATGAAACTCATTCTTTTCAACTTCGGTATTGTTTATAAAGAAATAAAAGAAAATAAGTGAGCTGATGCTTTATCACGATGACCACAACCAACAGATTTCTTGCCTTGGCTCTTCCCATCCCATTAGCCTTGGTTTTCTATATTTACAAGAAGCTCTGAAGGTGGAATTATATACTTGGGAAATTATGAAGTCCCCTGCTGCTGATCTTTCCACTCATCCGAATTTCTATGTAGCAAGACGGAATTATATTAAAAAAATCTAATGGTGATTATTCACAATGACTTTTTGAAGAAAAAAATCTTCTTTGAGTCTTATAGTACTCCCTCAACTGTTCATGGAGGTTATTTAAACGTCTTTCTGCACAATTCTTCCGGCCAACACTCAAACAAGATGTTTGTCATTATGTACAAGTATCAAGCTTTGGCATCAGCTACTCTCCTCCTACCTCTTCCTATACCTGAACGTATTTGAGAACAGGTGTCTCTTGATTTTATGGTCAATCTTCCCCCATCCGATCACTTTGATGGGAATTATCTTTCAATGTGGGTTCTATTTTTCTGCCTCTCAACCATACCGACAAAAAACTCTTGCCAAACAAAGATATGAGAAGCACTCACCCCAATTTTTCAGTCCTTGTAGAATGCTGAAACAATTTGGGCATGTGGCTTATGAGTTGGAACTACCTACATCCTCTCATGTTCACCCCATCTTCTATGTCTCACTCTTACATCCAATAAATGGACTATATACTCATCTCCACCAACTCCTCTTCCTGTCACTGTTGATTGGGAAATTTATCTATTTCCTGTCCGTATCTTAGCTCGTCGTTGGATGCTTGTGGCAGGTGTCCCAACTTTGGAGTTGTTAATTGACTGGACGGACTATATAAGAAGCCTCTTGGGAAAATGATAATCTCCTTACCAGGCAGTTTCCTTCTTTTCACCTTCGAGGTCAATTCATCTTTCCAGGGGAGAAGAATTGATACATACAAGACCATTACCGGTTTATTCAAGGAGAAGGTCACGTGCAACAAAGAAGACTGAAGCAGAAAAGATCAATTCAACTATTTACTTAGTCTTGCAGAATTACATTTTCAGTTACCTAAAAATATGAAGTTAGTAGAGCTGAACATGGATGGTAAGTAGCAACACTTGCTAGCTTACAGGTAAGAAACAACACTCGGATCGTGAGATCTCAAGTTCGAGACATGTCAAGGATAGGTGGAATGTCATTGTTGATCCTCAAAAGGAGGAGTACAGGGAGGGATGGGTTTAAAAAAAAAAGAATATGGATGGTTCTAGAAGTTGCAGAACATGCTTGTTATCTCCTTTATAATCTCCTAGTCCTATATTCCATTCGTCACTAAATATAAGTCATTTTAATTAACTTTTCTTCCCACTAACTATAAGTTATTATTGTTAGTTAATTAACTTTTTGATGGTGTTTTTTCTGTATTACCCCTCTAATGATATATTCATGAAATGGTATTCAAATTTTTCAAAAGGTAATTAGAGAGAATTTTAGGAAGAAAACAGTTACCTTAATTTTTACAAAATAACGATCAATGACTTGGGAGAATTTAAGTTTAGAGTTAAATAACACCCAGAAGCTTTTATATAAATAGACTAGGAACCTTTATGTTTGCATCACATAAAATTTATCCTTAAGTGTTGTATTGGAGAGTTGGTCCTTCTCAAACTATACTTTTGCTATTTGAAATTCAATTTACAGTCTCTCATTTCATATTCTTTCTTTGCCTTGTCACTATATTGTACCAATTATCTGGGCAATGCTCGAGTTATCATTTTAGTTATTTAGTAAAC
Source organism: Parsonsia alboflavescens (assembly GCA_028571225.1). NCBI lineage: Eukaryota > Viridiplantae > Streptophyta > Magnoliopsida > Gentianales > Apocynaceae > Parsonsia > Parsonsia alboflavescens. The sequence continues at coordinate 2,606,038 of JAOXNR010000022.1, forward strand.
TACACATATCACTTTTCTTATTAAATTTTGACATCTTTTACATTTTAAACCTTATTCAATAAATTAATAGATTTATTTTATAAACTACACACACTTTTTAGTAAATACATTAAATTTATAAATTTTTATGTAACAATTCATCTATTTATTGAGAAATAAATTTATCTATTAACTAAAATATAAATACTATTAAAAAATTAATAAAAATTAATATTCTCTGTGTCCTATTTTGTTTGAACATTTAGGCTTTGTGCAAAAATTAAGATAAATAGTTTTTGAACAATAATTTTATGATAATTGATCAAAATACCCTTCTAATCATCAGATGATTTGTTTGAAATATGTAAATGTCTTATAATAATTAGAATAAGAGAGTGGAGAAATAGTGATAATTTTTTAAGAAAAAAAAATTAAAAGATAAATTAGGAAAGAATTCACTAAATACTCTCAAGTTGAAGTGAAATAAGTGAGTAAATGAGACGAGACGATTTGAGAAATGTTCGAATCTGATGCAAATAGATTGAGTCTAGACTCGACTCATTTGTTAAATGAGTCGGGTTAAACTCAAGAATTTAAATGAGTTTTTTAATATATATAATATTTTATATAAAATGTTATATTATATATATATATTTATATTTTTTTTTTTTTCATATGTTATATATAATATATTTTATTATCTCTTAAAGGTTTCTTTAAAAAAAAACAAACAAAAAAACTTAAGACACATGAATGAGCTCAAATGAGTTCAAACATCAAACCCATGATGAATGTACAGCTTCACTTGCGGGGGCAAATAATAGTTTTAAATATTATATATATTTAACTTGATCCTACTAATTTAGATAAGTTGTCCTCAATAAAATAAAATAAAACAAAACTTAACAAAATAAAATAGAAGGGATATCAATATATGGGATGAGATTATTAATTAGAGTAATTATTGGAATGTGCATAAATTTTTGTAGTTACTATAAATCAATTAAAACGGAGAGAAGGGAAAGTTACTTTTTTTTTTTTCTTTCTTTCTTGATTAAAAGTTTTGGGTTTAGTTTATCCTTTTAGAATATAACATATAAAATACATTTTTTAAAAATGAATTTTTTATTGAAGATTTTATTTTTAAAAATAAAATCAGATGTTGACCGTTAACTTTAACCGTTAAAGACTTAACTACGTACTCTATAGTATTTTCTTATATATATAAATATTTATATATTTTTATTTATTTATTTATTTATATTTATATACACGAAAATGCTATGGAGTGCACTGTTAAGTCACTAGCGAGTAAAGTTAATGGTCAACTATTTTTTTTAAAAAAAGAAATAATAATAATTTGATCAAATACCCTAGGTTTTTAGTTTCTCCATTTAGTTTTTAGTTTATAAAATATATTTTAGAAAATAATTTTTTATTGAATTTAAAAAAATAAAAAATAAAAAATTTTGTTGATCGTTAACTTTTTTTTCTTTTTTTGAGAAAAGGGATCAATATTATTAAGGTTAACATTGAAACGAATTACACATGAATAGAAATAACATACCCAACAAAAGGACGGCAATCTAACATAAATCCTGCCTGACATGCTGTAAGCAAATATCTATTTTAGGCAAACAGAAATCATCTTCATATAGATTAGCATTGTCCTAAAATCATAAAAGAGATTGGGGATAATACGGAAAATTAGATTCCAAGGGAGATCATAGGCAAGGATGCCCAATTCCTTGCATAGATCAGTATCAATCCAATTAGCAACATGACACTTGTCAAAGAAAGTAAGATGATGGGCAGGTGACAAAAAATAAAGCCATATATTAATCGTTAACTTTGACAGTTAAAAACTTAACAGTGCACTCTATAGCATTACCTTATATATATAATTTAATGTTATAGAGTGTACAAGTGTACTCCACAGTTAAGTCTCTAACGGTCAATATATGATTTTATTTTTTGTAAATATATTTTTATATTGTGCCCTAAAAGAATAAACTAAACCTTAAGAGTACTAGATCAAATTTATAATTTTTCTTAAATAAAAAAAAAAGTTAACCATTAACTTTGACCATTAAGAACTTAAGGATGCTTTGGATTCAAATACATCAACCATTTCACTTAAGGGTGTTTTGGATTCCTTATTTGCAAAATATGATTTGAGTTTGCCAAGAATTAGAGGGTAAGGTTATGATGGAACAAGTAATATGCAATGTGAATTCGATGAACTTAAAAGTTTAATATTGAGGGGAAATTTAAGTGTTTTCTACATTTATTGCTTTGACAATCAACTTCAATTGGCATCAATTGTTGTTACCAAAAAAGAAAAAAAAATGAAATTGCATCTCTTTTCAATCTTGTTGTTTGCATAACTAACGCGGTTGGAACTTCATGTAAACATCATGATATTCTTTTAGAAAAGCATTCGAATATAGTCATTGAAATGATAGAAAATGATGAAATGTCTAGTAGTCTGGTTTGAATCAAGAAATTACTCTTAAAAGGACAGTAGATACTCGATAGGGATCACATTTTAACACATTATTTAGAATCATATCCATGCTTTCATATGTTATTGATATGCTTGAAATTATTGAGGAAGATGAGGTGAATAGTGAGTAAAAGACTATGCTTGTTCCATATTATGTTCAATGCAATGCTTTGAATTTGTTTTCAATTTGCACTTGATGAGAAGGGTATTAGGAATTACTAATGAGTTATCTCAAACATTGTAAACACATGATCAGGTTTTTTATTAATATTAGTTCACTAGCAAAGTATGCAAACAAACTGCAAATATTGAGGGATAGTGAATGAGATAGTTTGTTTGATAAGGTTCATTTCTTTTGTGAGAAACATTCCAAATATGAGTAAGATGATAGTGAATGAGATAGTTTGTTTGATAAGGTTCATTACTTTAATGAGAAACATTCCAAATATGAGTAAGATGTTTCTTACTCCGCGAAATTCCAAATGCAAACAACAAGAAGTTTTGAATTTTCACCACTTTAAAGTTGAAATATTCTATCAATTGATTGATTGAAAACTTAAAAAGCTTAATGATCGATTCATAAAGGTTAATAAAAAGTTACTTTTTTGTATGGTATGTCTAAACCCAAGGAATTTGTTTGGTTCTTTTGATAAAAATAGACTAATTCAACTTGTTACATTTTATCTATGGATTTTTCTGCAATGGAACTATTAGTTCTTGACACTTAGCTTGAAAATTATACAGTTGATCCAAATTGTGCTAGAATAGAAGGCATTATTGATTTATCCAAAAAAATAGTTTAGACAAAAATGCAGATTGTGTATCCTTTGGTGATTTGAGTTTTAAAGTTGGCTTTGATCTTACCGGTGACCACAACTTCAATGGAGAAATCCTTTTTTGCAATGAGCAATATCAAAAATAAGTTGCCAAATCAAATGGGGGATGATTGGTTAACAAATTGTTTGATTGCATATATATAGAGAAAGACATACTTAAAGAGATTGACAACGAAAAAATCATTCAGATATTTTAGAATATGAAAACGAGACTCTCTTTTTTTTTAATCTTAATATTAGTATTCTATCAATTTAATATAACACAAGTTTTATTATTATTATTATTATTATTATTATAGATCGAGCTCAAATATGGACTTTCTAAATATTTTACTAGTCGAAATTGAATTTGAATATTTAATCTCAACTTAGCTCGAGTGCAAACTGAGTTTGACAAATTCTAACTCGTGCTCGTGAAGTGGACATTCCTTTTAGCACAAAAAAATTTCAAAGCAAACAAATAAAACGGGATGGGTAAGAGCTTTATGTGTATGCATAGTGCACATGTCCTTCCAATAAAATTGAATCCGAAAAGTGGAGATAACTTCTAGAAGCCCAAAAAAATGATCGACTATGCCCGAGTTGGGAGTCACTGAGTGTGGATCGATATTCACGGGAGAGTGAGAGTGACGGGTGAAGAGAAAAAAGAGAGATGGAGGGAATACTTAGAGGAGGGTCGCTTCGCTTCGTCCATTCAATTCGTGTAAAGGGTGACTGAGACAGGAGAGAGGAAGGAAGAAAGAAAGAATGAGGCCCGGCTCACACCACCACATACATATCTATCGTTCATCACCATCAGCTGTTTTGGCATTCTTTGAGAAGGAAAAAAAAAAAAAGATGAAATGCGTCAGTACTTGTCTGTCTCGCGTCGTAATATGTATATGGTGGACATCTCCCATTCATATCAAAGCTTTTGCTATTTATGGCCCACCAACAAATTAATCAGTTTCTAATACATATTTTGTGATTTTTAATTTTTTTTAGATATATTTTATATACTATTAGGAACCGAACGCACGCTTATTAATTAATGTGAAATGAAACTAATGGTTCTCCACATTCCTTTCCTCCAATATTTGATGAAATGGAGTCCAGAGAAAGAGGCCAAAAAGTTGTTTGATTTGATGCGTTTCTTTGTTTTCACCTTCTTATAATTTTAATTTTGATATATAGTGGTCATCTGTCCTCTACTTTTTCTCTGGTGCCGACCAAACGAACGGGATAGCATCTTTCAATTCCTCCCATCCTATTGGAGATCGAATGCACATTTCTGCCCTTCATAACATGGGGTTTGACCATTCCGAACTGTTCCTTTTTCTAATATTGTGGTTTTCACTAAATTAATTAATTAATTAATCAAATCTGATGGGTACGGTCTGATCGATCAAGATAGAGGTGTACGAAGCGGTAAAGCAGCAGATCCCGCCAAGACAATAACAAATGGCTAAATGGATTAGAAACCTCTTTTCACCGATGGTTGTACTATATTGCTATATATATGGGTGCTATAAATATATAAGATTATATAATTTAATACAACAATCTTGCAAAATCATGAAAGTTAAATTGAAGAAATACATATAATGGAATTTGTCAAATCTTTATGTTCCATTCTCAACTATTCCATATTAATTCATCCGTTTGAACTTGAATATCCACCCTATAAGACATGTTTTGTAGTATTTTATCATATTTCTATATGTATATTTATATACGAAAATAATATATGCACAATTAAGTTTTTAATCATCAAAGTTAATGGTTAACTTTCTTTTTCTATTTAAAAATAATAATAAATTTGATCAACTATGCTCCTAGGAATTAGTTTTTCATTTCAAGGTATAATATATAATATATAATACTCCCTCTATCTGAAATTGAATATCTGAGTTTGACTTGCATGCATCTTAAGGGAAATATCTAATTTAATTAATTTTAATATTTCAATATAACT
>JAOXNR010000022.1:2611412-2671827 GCA_028571225.1 Parsonsia alboflavescens
AGTTAATCTCATTATAATCTTAATCTGATTATGATATGGTCTTATATTCAAGGTGGCAAGAATGCTTTCTATTGTCACTCGCTTTAATTAATCTTTTTCGTCACGATAAACCGTATTAACCTTTTGTTTATATTTTTTTTTTTTTACTTTTTGCAGATTCTGTTTTAATTTTCTTTGTGACTTTTTGTTTCTTTAAGGACATAATATATTTTCACTTTAGCCCTGTACTAATTTGACCCGTTGGTAATCAATGTGTCTGATTGGAATGGTGCAATAATTAATTACCTCTTGCTTTTAATACTTCTTTTTCTGTCTTTATAACATTGGAATCTTTTCTATCTAGGTCATTGGTGTTTACGGAAGAATTAGTCTATTTTTAACCAACCTTTAACTTAACGTTAACCTCGCCATCGAATGTCCATTTTTCTGCATTCTCTCAAGGGAACACAAATTTCAAAATTCTGATCTTTCTTCACTGCAGGACTACATTTTTTGTTTGCTTGCATGCTCCATCCATTTTATAAATTTGAATAAATTGTCTAGATTTCTATTTTTCTTTTCTAAGATTGAATGTATAATTTTGTAGGATTCACATTAGATTCAAAATTCATTGATGAACGTATGCCGTCCCTCCCATAGTTAAGGATAATGTAATAATATACTTTTTGTTAAAATCTCTCTTTTTTTAAAAAAAATTTCGGGTTAATAAAGTCATTTTTAGACTAATTCACAAGTGTATGTTCAATTTTTGGAAGATGAACTGTTCTACTGGAGTAAATATTTCCTGGCATCTGCTTTTGCAGTATTGGATGTCTTTTGGAAGTTAGAGGTGCTCTTCTCTTATCATTTTGGAATGCTACTCTGAATTAACAAACGGCTCAAATAATACAGTAGTGTCATGCTGATATTCATTCTGAAGAAATGCAATTCTCACCATAATCTTTGTCATTTTGCATTTGAGTTCTTGTCAAGCTCACACTTGATACAATTATTATCTGATATTTCCACACGGAGTGTTCATTCTCCATTTTTTGTCACCTTTTTCTTTGTTACTTAATCTTTTGCATAATGGCACAGAATTTACAAATCCATATGGAGTTTGCACTGCCACAAGGCCTTGTTCTCAATCATCATCTGATAATTTGTCTCAGTTTGGCACCGCACGAGATTATCATGAGTTTGATATGCAGAATGACCTGTATTGGTACAAGGAGAAAGATGAAGACTATGCGATGCCACCAGTTTTTGGGATCCAGGACATTCATGGTCTCCCAAGTGAGGATAAGTTTGTCATGACTGAAGAAACTGGGAAACAGGGTGATAATGGAATCAGATTGAATCATATTTCTGATGGCCTACAATCTTTAGAGAATGCCAATTGTTATGATAAGCAGTGGCCTATAAACTCGATGAAGGGTGCTGAGGTTTTCAAAGATTATTATGATTTAGAGAAACATGTGCATCATGAAGAAAGTGTTAATAAGGGTGGAGATTTCACCGACTATACCTGTTCAGCCCCACTTTGTGCTTGTTGTGGTGGAGCTGGGAGCAATTATGTTAGGGATCCTCTGAATGGTGGTTTTCCAAACTTCAAAATTGCCGAAGCAAATGGTGATCTCTGCAGGCCAACTGAGGAGGCCTCTTGTGCATGTGATTCTAACTACGCAATTAAGGATAATTCTAAGTTTGATTGGTTTGGAGATTTAAAAAGTAATGATGAGGGAACTAAAATTATTAAGGATGATTACCACCAAAATGAAAATGGCAATTGTGGACCTAGAAGTGATGCAGAGGCTGAAGAACCCTGTGACCCTGATCCAGCAGCAGATGAAGAAAGTGTTACTATTTCTGATGAGCTTCTGATGTATGCAAATAAAGAAGATGATTATGAAGTATTCAACCTAAAAATCATACACAGGAAGAACAGGTTTGTGTGCTATATGGTCTTGCCTTCTAACTTGTGTCTGTAGTTCAGTCAGGATGATCCATGAACCATCACAATGCAAATATGTCAGTTTTGGCCTATGGAATTCTACGACATAGTCTGTACAATCCCTAGTTAGTTGTCTTTTTAGTGTTGGTACTTATCATTTTTTTAATGGATATTTGAGTGTGTGTTTTGCAGGTTGATTTGTAGCATACAGTTGTACTCATTTGTTATCCCATCCACAGGACTGGATTTGAAGAGAACAAGGAGTTCCCTATCATTCTAAGTAGCATCATAGCTGGTCGATACATTGTAACGGAATACCTTGGTTCAGCCGCTTTCAGTAAAGTTATTCAGGCACATGATCTGCACTCTGGGGTGGATGTTTGCCTGAAGATCATAAAAAATGATAAGGACTTTTTTGATCAGAGCTTGGATGAAATTAAACTACTGAAGTTTGTGAACAAGCATGATCCTGGTGATGAGCGCCACATATTGCGTCTTTATGATTACTTCTACCATCAGGTATGCATAAGAGAAAAGTTTTTCCAATAAGCAAAACTCATAGGAATTTCTAAATATTTAAATTGTATTAACCCATTCTTTCTCACTGAATATTTTTCCATCTTTGTTGCTTTTCATAGTCATATTCTCATGGTTATTGCAACTTCCTGTGCTTCATAAATCAAAGATAGTCAACCAACTTCCTGTTTGAGTTCATTTCAATTCTCTGATCAAAACAGGTTAGACCCAAAATCACAGTAAGTGTTGATCTTGGTGTATAAAGAGGGGACATAGTGTCACTTAAGTGTTTGATCCCTGCCAACATGATACTTTTCAGATCCATCCATACACCCTTTAAATTATCATCTTCCACAATGCTGTAAGACTGATTAACTCTCTTCTGATCATCCTCTTCAGCTTTTTGGTCCAGCATTGATATCCTCCACCAATGCATGGAAATATCTTTAAATAAAATTTTCATAAGAATGAATTAAATCTTAATGTATGTAAACTATGCAAGCATTGTGCCAAGGACTCTACAAATAACTACGATAGATGCTTCTCCATTTTATTTTTCCTGCTGATTCATATGATCTTGTACCTGAAATGAGTAACTTATTTTTGTGCATTAATGAGTTGACCTTAGTGCCTCTGCCAGAAGTACCAATGGAACAGTTCAATCTCCAAAATTTATGCAGTTTGGATTTGCTATTGATGATAATTGCTTCCTTTCTTTTCAGAAGCACTTCTTCAACAATGAAATACTTCACATCATTCTTACTTTTGTTACCTTTCCCATCTTCACTGTGAAAAACAACAGGAACATCTGTTCATTGTAACCGAACTTCTACGAGCAAACTTGTATGAGTTCCAGAAATATAATCGAGAATCTGGTGGGGAGCGTTACTTTACATTGACCAGGCTACAGGTTTGTTCCTTACAGCTTGTCAGCTTTGAGTTGATCTAATTTTGCTTATTTTTAAGGTGGTGTAAGAATTTAAGTTTTGCTGGAAAGGAAATATCTGAAAACAAACAGGTAAAAACTATATCGCAAGGTTTTCTATGATATTCAGGTTATAACCAGGCAATGTCTGGAGGCATTGGAGTTTTTGCATGATTTGGGAGTCATCCATTGTGATCTGAAGCCTGAGAATATTCTTATCAAAAGTTATCGCAGATGTGAAATAAAGGTCATTGATCTTGGAAGTAGCTGCTTTAGGACAGATAATTTATCCCTATACGTGCAGTCTCGTTCATATAGAGCTCCTGAAGTCATGCTCGGGCTTCCATATGATCAGAAGATTGATCTTTGGTCTCTTGGCTGCATATTGGCAGAGCTATATTCTGGGGAGGTATGCCTTAGCATCTTTTATGATTTCATTTGTTCAAGAGTGCACTGGTATACCTAGGATGGAAGTGGCTGGTTTTGGATGTTCTTATGGTTTTTGTTGATCACCTTCCCTGAGGAAAATTCCTTTCTATTTCTTTCAAATTGAAACAGTTAACTTGGATTTTCCAATAGGAATATATGAATGCATACATGTTTTTCAGAGCATCAATGTTCTTGCAGGTTCTTTTTCCCAATGAAGCAATCGCAATGTTGCTTGCACGAATGGTAGCAGTTCTTGGTCCTATTGACATGGATATGTTGCAGCAAGGACAGGAAACTCACAAATACTTTACAAAAGAATACGATCTCTACTATATAAACGAGGTTTGTTACACGAGCAGATGCCTTGGATTGAAATTCAAGAGTTCCTTATATTATGAAATAGATTTGGCATTTGGAAGTCTCAGAGAATTTCCAATGATATATAAATCATGTTCACAAGGTTACGGTTTTGCTAAGGTGCGCTCCGGAGCGCGCATTAACCGTTACCGTAACGGAATTCTTGCTACAGTGCTCATGCAGCCAACCAAGCGGAGCAAGAATTCCGTTACGGTAACGGTTGGAGAGCGCCTTAGCAAATCCGCACAAGGTTATTCTCACATCAATTTGTCCTAATTTCTAGGAAAGATTCTCAAAATAGGGGGAATTTCGTCACTTGCATTGTAAGTGATCATTGATAAGGGAATCTGGGGAAAAAGTACAAGAAGGTGGTCTAGTATCTTCGTTTTCTTAATCTATAATCACACAGTTAGCTATCCTCTGCTCTGAAAAGGGATACTTCAAAATGGCTTGGCTTTGCAGGATAAGGGATAACTGTTATTTCCATCCTAATAAATTGGTTAGAGTGACCTTTTTATCTTTCTCATGAGATGTTTCTCGTGTGAACCATCTATGAAGGACTCTAATCCAAAATTAGGTTAGTTAAATACTCTATCATGATGCTACCTGTCTACTAAAAACCTTTAAGGTGCAAATGAGAATTACACGGAGAACATGGAGATTTAGAAATGGTCTTAGTCCAGTGACTTACTCAGGGTTCCAGACGTGGAATTTTCAGACAATCTTTTCTTGGTTTTTTCCCCCGTTCTTTTTGTAGGATTTTATTGCTCTAGTAGTTGGAGAGGTCCGACAAATTACATACTTATGTTGCCCACATTGAAGACTGACTTCTAGATAATTTATCATTAAGAATAAAGGAAAACTACATGTTGTGATTCCTTTTGTGTAGAGTGCTTTCTTGAACTATATCTTAAAAAGAGTTAACTTTGCTTTGTGCTTTGGCTTTCTACGATAGGAGACAAATCAACTGGAATTCATTATCCCTGAGGAAAAATCGTCCTTGGAGCATCACCTGCAAATTTCTAACCCTCTATTCTTAGATTTCATTAGCAAGTTGCTTGAGATTAATCCTCAACGGCGAATAACTGCGAAGGAGGCAATAGAGCACCCCTGGCTCTCCCATCAGTACGAGTCTAATACATCCTGAAGTTCAATTTGATCTGGGCTGATGACACTTGAGAAATTGTTGACTCATATCTTCTCTCCGTACTGTCCTGCTTCTCTGTTCATTGAAATCACAGTTGTCTTCGTCTTTGTATAGTGACAAGATTTTGGTTGCTCAGGTTTTTGTTGATAGGATTTCTTGAAATTGGTTTTGGATGAAGAAATATCGTTTTCAGTTACATTATTTATACTAATGGAAAATGAAGATATATGTCTTACATTTAATCTTGTTTCTCAAGAAGGTGAGTGATTCTTTCTACTGGACATGATCTCCACTTCTTGGTTAGATAAAAATAATTATTATACTGAAGCTCCACTGTATCATTTCCCTGAACTGAAAAATGAATATTATACACCATGGTTGCAATTAAATTTTCTATTTTGATTAGATAAAAAAATTAAAAAATGTTACTAATTTATTCGTTTGATTAATGTAATGGTAAATGGACATAAATCAATATATATGAGATTGTTAATTAGATTTTTTTATTGTAAATTTATTTATGTTTAGGGATGAGATATTTAATTTTAAAAAATTAAAATAGAAATAGTGTTACTATTAAATTTCAGACAAAGAAGGGTGTAATTATTAGATTTCTGATAAGTGGATGTCTGAGAATTCAGAAATGCGAGAGCACTCAGGTGGGGAACAAGGGGTCAGTGCCGGGCTCAAGATAGATAGTTTGGACTAATCCACTTGGAAAAATGTGTCGACGATTGATGAAAGGTTACTGTAATTCTCTCCGTCTCGAAGTCCGCCATTGAGCCTGACATTTAATTACTCTTTATTTTTCCTTGTTTTATTGTGGAGCACACATTACTCACTCCCTTTCTTTTCAGAAATTGTTTTAGTAAGGACCAAGATCGAAATCTAAGAGCAGCAGTGTGAGATTTTTAATCCTTTAATGGGGATTTAAATCCTTGTGAATATCAGGTACCGATCCCTCTACCTCAAGGTAGTTGAGTCATCATGCTTCACTCCTCTACTATCCCTTGGGACTGGGATGTAGGGGCCCTGTGGGCAAGGTTTTCGCCTTTTGGCGCACCCCAATAAATTGTTTTAATTACTAAAAAATTTTTTGTTTCAAAATAGAAATTATTTTATATTTCTCAAGGATCATTTTTATCTTTCAATAAGTATTTAATAAAAATTTTCCAATCATATCTTTTAATCATATTAAATATTAAGGTAGTTTATATGAGTATTATTTATTATAAAAGATATTTTAATTCAAAAAAATTATTAATTAATAAAATAATCATTATATTGAACTGTATTCCAAAACCTTAAACAACTTCTAAAAAAGAAATGGAGGGAATATTTATTTATCATCATTTGTGCTAATGTCAATAATTCTAATACGAAGATATGTCTGATTTGTTTTAGCTTAACTTTAGAAGAAGAAAAGACATTTATTTCATTTTAATAAGCACTTAAAGCAAAAGGGGGGGAAATTATTTGTTTAAACTTTTGCAAATAAGTACAAGTTGAAAAAGTTTTAAGTTAAAAAAAGTAATTTATCAAAAAAACACTTCTAACTCTCCAATTTTTCTTATTCATTTTTTTAAAAACTTTTTCTCTTTCATTTTTCTTTTATATTTCTCATTTTTCTTTTTTTCAACCAATTGTTTATTTTTTCAACTCCCTACTCTCCTTCTGACCCCTCCCCAGCATAACAACTTTCTCCTGGCGCTATTGTACGTTGTGCCCCAGTTATTTTTTCCTTTTTTTCATTTAATTTTTTTTAGGCTTAAATATCAATTTGACCACTAAACTTACACTTTTTTCCAATTTAACCATTGAACTTTTAATTGAGTTAATTTAACCATTTTACTTTGTGAGAATGGTCAATTTCACCACTAAACTTTTTATTGAGTCAATTTAACAGGTTTTACTTTATGGGAATAGTCAATTTCACCATCACACGGTAGTTCAGACAAGATTGACTACCATGCATCATTTTTAAAGGTGAAATATGTTTTAAATTACATTTTGACATCTAAACAAGTAAAAATTAAATGACATGGAAAAAACCAAATAAAAGAAAATAATGATATGTTAGATTTAATTATATGAAACATAATTGACCCTTTATTTAATTTGATAGCCAAATTGACCTTTTCCGTAAAGTAAAATGGTTAAATTAACTCAATTAGGAGTTCAGTGATCAAATTGATCATTCAGCAAAGTAAAATGGTTAAATTGACTCAATTAAAAATTTAATAATTAATTTTTTTTAAAAAAGTACAAATTTAATGACTAATTGGTACTTAAGCCTTTTTTTTATCTGCCCCATGCTGCCCCTCCTCCAAACTTAAGCCTGCCACTCTTGTATCTTCTGGTTTTTTTTTTCCTTTTCTTTTTCTTTTTTTTTTTTCTCCTTTATCTTTTTTTCTTATTTTTCTATCACGATATTTTTAAATTCTTTTGTTATCAATTTATATGTATATCTTTATAACCTATAACGAGTAAAAATATGTCAAAAATACAAAAATATATATATTTTTTAGATCTTTCAATCGAACATAATTATTTATTACTTTTTTCGATCTTTTTCTAAAGTTTATGATATTTTTAAAAAGTTTCGATTTTTAATTTATTGTGTTAAAAATAATTTATTCTTACTTAAATACATTAAAATATTAGCATTTAATATATTTTTACTTATAGAATATAACTATTCTATTAAATCTTAAAAAATTAAAATTAAAACAAAAATATTCAAAAAAAGACATTAAAAGTGCTTTTAAATTCAAACAAGTTTTAATTTTGAAAACACTTATAAATCACTGCACACCAATAATAATAAAAAAACCTTTTGTAAAAACTAGAGTATACAAAATGATCAAATCAAACTCATGACCTATATCGTACAACCTCACTTCCAAATCACTAAACCACATAATTGAATGCAAAATATTTTATGGATGAATAAATAATTATGATAGTAATTTCTATTAATAAATACTTAACGACATAAGTAAATATATAAAAGACATCCCAATAGATAACAAATTTAGTTTGACATCCCGATAGACATCATTCCATGACCCAAGCAAATGATGAAATAAGTACAAAAACAAGGAAGGTAAGTTTATTATTTAAAGAGTTTATATAAATTATTTGATATATATTAAATATACAATAGATTAAAATAAAAATTTAGGCACTTAATAAGACAATTGTGACAAATGAATGGACTTAATAGAATTTAACGTTCGTTTTTTCAAACAATATCTAAAATTTTGTAAATATTATTTATTGGAATAGAAATTTTTTTTTTTTTTCAGAAGTGAGAAAAAAGATTTTTATTTATTGGAATAGAATTTTTTTTTTTTAAGAAGTGAGAAAAAAGATTTTTTTTGGGGGGAGTGAATATGCTGCAGGGCTCAAATCCAAAACCTTTCGCAGCGGATACCCAGCGAGTTTGCCATCGGAGAGATTGAAAAAGGAGAGATTGAAGGTCATGCAAAAGCGAGAAACACAATGATTGGGGTGGGTCATCGGCACTGCAATGCATGGAAAGCAGGTGATTTGTTAGCAGCGCGTGGGCCAACGAAGAGAAAAATGATTCTATTCCTAAAATAAATATAGAGATCCACTGAATTTTTCAACTCGGACAAAAGCCTCCTATTAGATGGAAAGATTGTCTCTTCTTATTGGCTGGTTTCGGTACTCTCTGGCCTTTTCCCTTTCCAGTGTCCGGAATGCCGAAGCGCGTGCATCTATCTTTTTTAATAAAATGAATGAATATTATTTTTTTTATAATATATATCAAATATTTTAAAATTTTATTTGCATATAATATTATGAATAAATTTAGTTTTTCTTAAAGAATATTGAAATGACTTTTTTTAACAATGTAAGAACAGAAAAGGTTGAAAGAATTTTTTCTTCAATGGCAACTATGAAAATAATTCGAAGACAATTCTATTTATAGATCTATACAAAACTTCCTATTCATTTGAGAAGCATATATTAAATGGAGGATTGTATTCATTACAAATAAATAAATATTTTTATGTTTTAAATTTTTTTTAATAATTCATGAAAAATTATATTCATTAAAAATAAATATATATTTTTGTTTTAATTTAATAGTTATGAAAAAAATGCTTATTGAATATTAAAGATTAAATACACAAATAAAGACTTTTTTTTAATAATATATAAATTTTCAATAAGATTCGATGAAAATGCAAGATTTTAAGATTCATGATGCCTCGTTGATTTGGAGAGTTGCTTTAAATATAATAGGGCTTTTAACCTAGTTGATCCCATATTTTTTTGATCAAATTATAGTATGATCCCGTAATTTTTTTTTTTCCAATTGTTATAGTTTCTCAACATAGTATGAATAACCATTTTGATCCCAATTACCATTTTTCAACAAAACACCCTTCAGAACCATTTATATTATTGCACAAGATGATTTTTTTGGCTGGTCTTGCTTAAAATCCAATCGACCCAAAGGATTGTGAATGAATTTGGATTGTTTGGTTAATTTATTTGAGTTTTGTTTATCCAAATCCATCTAAAATTAATTTTTTTCTTTATATTTTTTTAAAGAATGGGTCGATTGGATTTTGAACAATAATGATGATTTATCTTTTGCTAGTAACATGACTAGTTCCAATATGTATTTTGCGGAAAAATGTAAATTGTGGCCAAAATGGTTATCTATAACATGTTGAGAGATTATAACGATTAGAGAGAAAAAAAAAACCTTATGAAATTATACTATAATTTGATCCAAACATGTAGGATCAAATGAACTAAAAGTCCAATATATTTATATATACACAAAAATGCTATATAGTGTTACAAAACACACGTTATAGAGTGATTTAGTTAAATCTCTAACAGTCAAAATTAATAATCAACTGTCTGATTTAAAAAAAAAAAAATTTTAATAAAGTACCATTAGAGTTTAGTTTATCCTTTTAAGGTTTAGTTTATAAAAAATATTTGAAAAAATAATTTTTTATAAAATAATTTATTTATTTTTTAACAATTAACCTTTAATTTTGACCGTTATAGACTTAATTGAAGTACTTTACAAGGTGTGCTTCGTAGCACTCTATTTGTCGCTCTATCTATATTTATTTATTTATTTATATGTATATATATTAGATTCAAAGATTGGAATATTTATTGCAAAATTCAATAGTTATATCAAGTTTGACATATACTAGTTCTATTAGGAAAAATGTAAATATACTTTTCTAAGCAAAAAAAAAAAAAAGGGTCTAAAATTCAAATTTTAAAATATATGTTTTTATTACCTTTTGTTTTTAAATATACATTATTTTATATTTATTAATACATAATAATATTTTTAAAACCTTACTTTATATTTAATATTCTTATTCTTCACTAAATGACATATAATTGAGGAAAAAAAAAAAAGATATGGTATTTTAATTTCATAATAAAATTTTGGACTTTTAACCTATTTGGTCCCAAGTGTTTGAGTCAAACTAGAGTATGATTTTAAAAGTTTTTTTTTGTTTGTTTGTTTTTTTTTTAACTAATCGTCATGATTCTTCAACATATTATGAGTTGTTGTCCTCCCCCCTCCCCGGCAAAAAAAAAATTTATCCTATGCTAATAAGATGACTGATTCATATAAGTGTTTTATTGGAAAATGATGGTTGGGACTCAAACGATTGTCCATAATATGTTGAGAAATCTAACGGCTAAAAAAAAGGGTAGAATTATATTTTAATTTGATCCAAAAAGCCCAAAATTTTTTTACTTTTGAAAAAAATGGTGTTTTAAGTACTTGTTATGTTATGGAAGAGTAAGCCTTGTCAAATTCATCATTCCAAATCCTTTCTGAAATTAGGAAGGTAAGCATAACTTGAATGCCACGTAATTCTCACAACATTTGGATTTGAATATGGAAACTTCGAACGTGAAAAAAACGAAAAAAAATGAAAAAACGAGGTTACTAATTCATTGATAAGACCATAAGACATTTTCAAATCTTACATCGTCACTTACTCCCAAAAGCGTGTCTCTACTCGCGCGCTCGCTTTCTCTCTATCAAAATTCTTGTCGAGGCACACCACCTTGACCACAACTCCGTCGCCACTTCCAAAAAAATATAAAAGAAAAAGAAAATCTTCATCATCAGAGCCCTCCGACCTCCGACGATTACTTGATAAACCTTCCGGAACCACCGAATACGTCGAAGACTTATGGCAGAGCTGGCCCAAGCTACGGACATGTACGCGCCGAAGACTTTACAGGTGTGGAGAACACTGCTGAACTGGCTAGCCTTCTTTTTTCAGATCTTTGTTCAGATCATCAGGGGTACGCCGTCGGTGACTCAGGTCCTTTCTTACGTCGGTTTACGTCATAGTTCTCTCCTTTCTCCTCCGTCACCGCAGTTCAAGCAATTGCCCGTAGTCGAGTTGCAAGAGCCTGAAGAGGCTCCGCCGCCTCCGTCTTCCTCTGTTCAAATTTGCCCTGGCGCTGTCCCAGATGATCAGCATCTTCAAAAGCTCACCGTAAGTGATGTTTTAAATTTTCAGAATTTTTCTGTAGCACATCAGTTTATCTATTTGCTTTTTCATTTTTTTGCTCAGTTGGGGTGCAGTGATTGGATGCACATGGGTGAACTTACCTGTTTGATTTCCCTGGGTTGATTTTTGAATTTCTCTCTTTTTTGGTGGGTTCGGATTACTGTTGTTGGATGCTGACCCTTCATTTCTATCTGATTGGGAATATTATGGCAGCTTATGATTCTTCTGTTAAAAAAGGGCATGAGTGAGTTATGAATTGAGACTTTGTTTTAAGAGTGATTATTGGGTAAAATGTCACCTTATGACTTGCGTGGCACTTGGCAGAATTCTTGATTAATCATTAATGTTTCATTTAATTTACATAGGCTTCTACCACAATCTTTAACTGGGGAAAGGAGTACGTTAGAAAAAGTTTCCTTTGTTGCTCCTGTCTTGTAGAAAGGAAACTACAGATCTTTGTTATCTTCTGTAAGAAAGAACTTAGCAGCTTATATGGTAAGCTGAATAATAGAACCATAATGAAGATTAAATCTTGTAGGGGACCTAGATTACACAAGATAATGAAAAGTTTTTTGCACTTTTTTTTCCTTCTAAATTGCCAACTGTATCTGCTCCGCTCTGTGTGATTTTGCTTTGTTTTTGTGACATTGTCTATTATGAAATTGGAAATCCTCTACCTCTGCACCCCAAAGAATTGTTTTAGTCTTCATAACTTTTTCTCTCCCCTTTTTAAAGGGTTTGGAGGAGAATATTTTATGAAATATCGTGCTAGTCGTCACTGAATTGATATTTAAGAATGTTACTGGTTAACATTTAAGTACCAGGCAGAAGTTGTGGTAGTTGACCCGTATGAAGCTTGTATATTTGTTTTTGTAGGGAAAGAAATCCTACATGCTTTATGAAGTCAATTGTATAATTGTTAAGGTTGCTGAGAACAACGCTGCTTATATGGTATCAGGGCTTGGCTACATAGGGGTAAAATACAATGGGGAATGATTGCCTCCAAAGGGAACCAAAATGTGACTTATTGGGTGATGGATGAATTGATTCATTCTTACCTCTATTAGTTTCAACTGTTAAATAATTGTTTCTTGTTTCTGTCTTTTAATTTCAGAATATGGATAAACCAAATTCAGCTGAAAAATCTGGCAAGTACATTTTTTAGTTTGGTTGTCTTAGTTATTTAGTTGTAAGGCTGTTAGGAAGAATTCTGGTAAGAGAAATAAATGCTTTCTCTGAGAATAATTTCTGACTGTAGTTAGGAACTTCTGGATGCAGGTAGTTCTTGACTTGGATGAAACTCTTGTTTGTGCCTATGAAACGTCTAGTTTGCCTGCTATTGTACGTACCCAAGCTACTGAGGCTGGGCTGATGTGGTTTGAATTGGAATGCATTTCTTCCGACAAGGTATCAGACATTCTATTTATGGTTATTTTCTCTCCTGCATGAATATTTGAGACAAATGTTTATATTAATTAATTTTCTTTTGCATTTCAAGGAAAGTGACGGTAAACCTAAGATCAACTATGTCACAGTGTTTGAACGTCCTGGATTGCATGAATTTCTAAAACAACTAAGTGAATTTGCAGATCTTGTATTATTTACTGCTGGCCTAGAAGGTTTGTTCTGTGCACTGCAATGTGCTTTATTATATATGTTTTCATCTTTTTTTCCTTTGAAGTTATTTTGGGGTATCGTCTCGGGTTAATGGTGATTTAGATGTTGTCTTATCTTGTTCTTTTGGTGTGGCATTATTGCGTGTTTGCAGGCTATGCTAGACCACTTGTAGACAAAATAGATGCTGAAAATGTAATTAGTCATAGACTTTATCGGCCTTCGACAATCAGTACGTAAGTACAGCAACTCTTCAACTGACTTCTTCTTTGAGGAACCTCTTTATTTTTTAAGGTGCATATCTTGTCTATGCATCCTTAGTTTGATTGATATGCGGCTTACTTTTTACTTCTTTTCCCCTTTGTGAGCTTGCATCCTGTAAGTTATTTTCTTTACCTGAAAGTTCTTCCATTTCATGCATAAGTGATACCCATTTATCTGTTCTGATGACTGTCTCTGGTTCTTTTATAAACTCTAATCTTTGGGAAGAAAGTCTTCATGGGAATGTTGATATTGTTTTGCCTCCTACCATTCCTTTTTCACTCCAAGGTTTTTAAACTCGAGAGTTTATGTAGACTCGTTTGAGGCCCTGCAAACACAATTCGTAAACTCAACACGTAAACTCATGATTACCCTTAGCATCTGAAATAGTTTAGCAGGTCCTGAGCTGATTTCTCTGGCTTCAGAAATCCAACATCTGAATATGCATCAATTTGATATATTTCTCATCTTTTTCTTTAGTTGGTAGCTTAAAGTTGACGAAGCACTAAAGAACAAAAAACAATTGGTTGAAAATGAAAACATTAATTTCTATTGAGAGAATTAATATAAAAAGAGTTAATGCCTGTCCTTTTTGTTGCAGATATTCTGTGTAATGCGAATATCTAATCAGATATCAAGGAAATGTTAGTTAATAAGAATGATATTTTCTTCCAGGAGTTTTGGGAACCTGGCTGCAATGTTATTCCAGACTATGTTCTCCTTTCTTATTCTCTTGGTGAACACTGTCAATGGTTTGTCTGGAAGGAACCACATTTTGTCACTAGGATGCCCCTTCTTGTGATAAACAATAATGTGCAGAAAAAGAGAATTATGCGCAGCCCAATAATGCTAAGCTGTGAAATAAATATGAAATGTGAAGTTTGTTATGATTACAGCTTATCATGTCAGGTTGAACTAACATCAAACCATTTATGGCTCACAATCCATTAAGTGATTTATGTCTATTGATTTAGGCATAATTTTGTGGGGGCCAACTAATATTGAGATTTAATACCAGAGCTGCCATAATAAATATCTGAAATCTAGGGAAGAAACATTCTACCATCATTGACATTTTTGTCTTAAATCAAACAGTCAGCAGTATCAGGTTGTCTACTTAAGCCGTTTGTAACTGAAAGATGATATGTGATTATGCGATTATTAAGGATTGATTGCGATGGGAACTTTTTGAAAGGGTAGCTTATATTACTTATTCTTATATTCCTAAGCTATTCCTTCATCCTTATGGCCCTGCTCTGAACAGCCGCAACAACCAATGATGACATACCATTATTATAAGAAAGAAGCATCTATCCGAGGAACGACCAAAGGGTGTCTATGTGCTGTCTGGTTACTGCTTTAGCAACTCTAACTTTATATTCAAGGTATTTTAGTAGCAAATCACCCCTCGCTTCCAAAGAAAGGAAATGGTGCATTCCCTACTCATGAGGGCTGCCTCTCTGAGTTCTATTCCCAAAGACAGTAGTTTGAGTGAAAAAACTGTATAACCTATTGATGGTATTGCAGAAATGATTTTTAAAGGAAATATCTAAAACACTTGTTTATGTAGTTGTGTATTGATATAGAGAGTTCAAAGATGGTTTTATTGTAAAGGAATCTACTTGTGTATTTTCTTGCAGGTTTCTATTGGCTGATACTAGACATTAAAATCTTTGGTTTTTTTCTTTTATCCTGATGATTCAGAAGTCCTTCTGTCTTTATGAGAAGTACCCAGTCCTACTTCAAGTGTTGCATACTAGCATAACTTTAGATTGTATTATATTCTCTTTCCTAATAAACATCTTGAAAGCTGTAACAGCATAATTTGTATGGATTGCTGGTTGTAAAAATTGCTTTTATTTTATATTCCTCTGATGTTCTTCGACTGTCTTGGATACTGGCTCTCCTTGCGGATTATGTCATCAGCCTAGAATCTTCTTAATTTATCTATGAATCTTAACATTTATGTTCCAACAAATAACCCTAATGGTGAATATAACATTTATTGCAGGTGAAGATACATAATTAAGAACTACTTTTAGCTGATAATCTAAGGGGCTGTCATCTTGATTTTTCGTAGTGATAAGATTGGTGCATGGTACAGCTACTTGTCTGATTCCATGTGACTGAAGTATTTGCTTAGCATTTAATACTACAACCAAAATTGAAGTGACTCTGGTAAAAACATTGATCTCTGTCAATAATATTATACATAAAACCACCAAGCCTTTGTGCTCTTATAATGATCCAGGAGCTGTTTGTGATTCCTTGACCCATTCCCACAATGTCTGTTTGGAGCAAATAATTTGCTAAAATAATCAAGTACTTCACATAATGTTTCCATCAATAGAATTATGACTCCTTTTAAAAATTTCCAGTTCAGCATTTCCAGGGTAGGAACATACTAGTTAAAAAACTAGATCTTCAATTATGCATGTATGTTAAATCCTTGAGTTGCGTGGAAATATTGCAGGGAATATCGGGAGCATGTGAAGGATCTGTCCTGCATATCAAAGGAATTGGGTCGAATTGTTATTGTTGATAACAATCCGTTCAGCTTTTTATTGCAACCCCTTAATGGAATTCCATGCATTCCATTTTCTGCAGGGCAACCCCATGACAAACAGGTTTTTAACTAAAAGAGCATATATAGATCCAAACTTTTTCTCTAGAAATGTGGTTACTTCTTTTGCTGATCATTGCTAATTTTTATTTGTATCTGCTAATCAGCTTCTGGAAGTAATCCTACCACTTCTGAAGCACCTTTCGCAGCAGAAGGACGTGAGGCCTGTACTCTACGAAAGATTTCATATGCCTGAATGGTTTCAGAAACATGGGATCCCTGCTTCTTCTGGGTGGTCAAAATAGGATGATGGAACTGTTGACAACTAGAATTATTTATGTGGATGCACCTTCAAAATCTTCTATTTTCCAGGCCAGGAGGATCTCGTCCTGGAAGAGCAAAGTTTTGTATAGTATCATTTTGTGCAGAAGAGCCAAGCAATTAAATGAAGATTTTCTTTGTCATCACTCCAAAAAGAGGTGCGTCGATGGAAATTGTTGTGTAACTTCTTGTTTATAGCTTCTAATGATGGATCATCTTGAATGTCTGGTGTAACTTCCAGATGTTGTAAACTTTGTGATACCCAAATAATTATTTTGCAATGTGACAAAGTTATATTGTACAGATTTTCTTCACTTACTTTTAAATCGAGGAGCCTTTTTAAAGCTTAGCTATATCTGAATGCCTGGGACGAGTATGGCCAATACCCCAGATCCCTAACATGTTGGCAATGTGTGTGTGTGTATTTTTTTTTTTTTTTTAACCTCTTGCAAGTCATTTTAATTAATTTTTTATAGTTAATTATAAGTTATTGTTGTTAGTTAATTAGTTATTTAAAGGTGTTTTTTTTATATTACCCCTTTAATGATATATTTATGAAATGGTGTTTAGATTTTTTAAAGAGTGATTAGAAGTCATTCTAGAGGGAAATTTTTTTTTGTTTATAAAATGACGGATAGTGATGAAGGGAGTATATGTCATAATCAGCAATGAATGATGAGGGAGAGATGTTATTATATACTCTCTATGATAAAAAAGAATGTTGTTTAAGGATTTTTTTATTAGAGTAATAAGATAATCATAATATTATCCCCATTGAATACAAGTTTGTCTTTCTCTAATTTATCTTGAATTACATTCTCAAATCAACTTTCCTCCTTTATTTTCTCTTTCCTCTCTCTTTTATTTGATTGATTAATTAAAAATTGAGATATGTAGTGTAATTAATTACATTGAAAAATGTTAAAAGGAAATTTGACAAATAAAGGATAAAATAAATAATTCAAATATACATTTTGTTTTGAATTGTGTAAATGATATTTATTTTGAAATGAGACTATTTTCTTTAAATGATACTCTTTCTGGTAAAGAAACTTATATTTTGAGAGAGAGATAGAGATAGAGAGGAATAAATATGGGATGTGAACATTGGAATAGGAAGGACTCAATTCTAAATAGGGTCCCGGTCCCGGACACATGTGGTGCCTCCTTGCCTTTAGTTGCTTAGTTAGCACTGACCTGATGGATGGATGGATGGATGGTAGTGTATACTTTTAGGGCTTTGCTCAAAAGTCCGCCGAACACCATGATTATGTTGAGAATGAGAACTACCAGAAAAGAAATGTATTTTTTTTCTTATTAATTTTTCTTACAGCCAGCACCTCATGTTCCAAAAAGTAATAGTCATGGCGGATAAGAAGCAGCAATAAAGAATGGACAGACAAAAAGAAGGTTAATGTTAATAATAATTAAATAAAGATCCTTCCCTTCCTTTATATTCCAGTCCAGATAAAAATATTCACTTCAGTTCGGCCCATGCGATTTCATGCTTTGGCTGTCTCTTCATACAGCGGAGGAAGGCTGGCTTGGTTACCGCCACTTTGAGAATTACCCCTTTTTTTTAAAAAAATCTTTTTTCCATATAGTGATGTCCAGACATGTTTGCAAATATCACAAAATCCATGATATGTACATTTACTATTCCATCTATTGAAATGTCTTTGAAGAGACTACTTTAAGAATTACTTAAGAAAACTTACAATATTTCTTTTAACATTTCCATTCTAGTACCATAATAAATTTATATCTACTCTACAAGTTTAAACCGATGCATAAAGGGTTGAATTTAATCATTTAATTGGAGGAAAAGGAGGAGGTATTATATCTTTTTGGTCCAAAAAATAACAAAAACAAATTCATGTCATGTCTTTAACCCACACCCTTAAGTGAATTGAATTGAATTCAATTGAAAAAGGAACAAATGAGCAGTTGAAAATATTGAAATTTTCCAAAAAGTGAGGCAGTACGACTGGGGCATCATTTTCTGCAACTAACTTTTAGCTGTATCTGTCTACCTGATATCTATTCCATATGAAATTTAATTATTCTCCCATCCCATCCTAATTCATAAATGCAATAATATAAAATGACTATAATAGTGCTCCTCACCTTATTAAACAGTACTAAATGGTGTAATGGATCAAAATTGATTTAAATAATTCAAATACTCTGTTGAAAAAATAATCATATTTAATCAATGAAATAGTTTTAAAGTAAGTAATAAGAGTACAATTAGGAATATGTGTACTCCCATCATTTTAGGTTCATCCCTCTTAATTTCGCATAAATTAAGAAAATCATTTAAAATGGTAAATATAATGCTTAAAATCATAAGTAATCAGAGTATTTTATTTATTTCATAATATAAATTATTGTGTAATTATCAATGCATTATTGTAATGTCTTTTTTCATTTTTATTCTCCATTGATATGCTCATCCATTTATTGGTCAAAAAGAAAATGGGTATTTTTGACATAATATAATATCATTTAAGATTTTTTAATAAATATAAAATGATGGAAGCACCTTATACAAGGTAATACATTTTATTTAGCACATCCATTATATCCCCCAATACTAATTTATGTTCATAAATTAGTTAATATGCTATCCAGTTCCATTATACTGATTGCGAGTGCATGCTTTGGAAAAGGGAATTAGAAAAAGTTTAAATATTTCTTGGAAAAAAAAAAAAAACAATCGTACTTGGTGCAAAAAGTACTTTGCCTGAAATTCGAACTTAATAGAATCATTGCTGGAATGCGAAAAGGAAATGAGATGAACCATTAAAAACACAAAAATGGACAACTATCTTCAATTACAAAGTTTAAATATTTTTTTTCTTGTTATTAATTATAAATTATGGTTATTAATTTATTATTTATTTTTTTAAAATTTTTTTTTATCATATTATTATTGTTTCAAAATAGTTATCAGTAACTTATAAATGAGGGTATATATATATATATATATATATAGTAATGTTAGTGTGTGTTTGAACGTGTACACTAACGAGTGCAGTAGTTAGTCAACTAACGATAAACTAAATTCTAAGAGGATAAACTAAATCCTAAAAAAAAAACTAAATCCTAAAAGGATAAAACTAAACCCTAGGGGTACTTGATTAAATTTTAATTAATTGTTTAAAAAAAAAAGATAGAAACCGTTAAGTTTGACCATTAGTTGACTAACTACTGCACTCGTTAGTGTACACGGTCAAGCACACATTAACATTTCTATATATATATGAAAATACTCTAAAGTGTATTAATGCACTCTATATGGAGTGCATTATTAACCGATAAGTCTTTAACAGTCAAAGTTAAAGGTTATCTTTTTTTTTTTTAATTTAAAAAATAAATAAATTTGATCCAATGCCCCTAAGGTTTAGTTTATCCTTTTAGAGTATAATATATAAAATATATTTACAATTTTTTTTATTGAAGGTTTTATTTTTAAAAAATAAAATTAGCTGTTTTTATTTATTTAATTATTATTATTATTTTCTTTTTTTAACGGATGTCTGAGACAGTTTGCAAGTATCTCGACATTCCGCTTATTCAGGAGAGTGTTGATGGGATTCGAGCGCAAGACCTATGGTTTGTGACCATGCCACTCCACTCATTGGATGTCCCTGAAGAGATAGAAAATCAGATGTTGACGGTTAAAAACTTAACGGTACACTCTATAGCATTACAGAATATACATAGAGAAGCTTTTTTTTTATGAATTTTGGAAAGCTTCCCCAATAAAAAAATTGTGGAGAAGATAAAGGCTTCAAGCGTTGTTGTACAAGTAATATAGTAGTACTAATGCATTAAAGTTTCATACACCAACAACTTTTGTTGGTGCAGATGTTGCACAAATAAGGCACACAAAATTTGACCCATTTCTCCCAGCAATCAAACATCATTAATGGATACTTAAAAAAACCCCTTTCTCTTGAGAAAATAAAGCACTTGTCCGAGAAAGACTAATTAATTGCTTCCTCAAATTCTTCTCAATTTATCAATGGTACCATGTAAGAATTGGTCAAAATTATTACTACAACGATCCTCTATTTTTATTGTTGTTATTATAATTACAACTAATCCACTAATTATCTTTATTGCTTATTTTATTTTTTTTGGGTTTGGATCTTCTATAATTCCATTACATTTTTTCTACATTATCAATAAATATATATATAAAAACTAATTTTTAATATATATTTTTATAAATTAAACTCTAAGAGAGGTTGTTTGATCTACGGTTAACAGTACTTGGAGAGAAGTGAGATCAGGGAACTACATCAATCCTCAATGCTGATTTTGGCCCTTTATATAAATTAATAGTTGCCTTTTCATATAACGGTTTTGTTAAGGTGCACTCCGAAGCGAACCTTAATGCGGGCATCAATCGTTACCATAACGGAATTCTTGCTACAGTGCTCATGGAGACAACTAAGTGGAGCAAAAATTCCGTTACGGTAACGGTTGGAGCGTGCATTAAGGCGAGCTCCGGAACGTGCTTTAACAAATCCGTTTCATATAAATCATCGAATCTTACAAAACCTACACCCTTCTCTCAACCTAACTTTGAAATTTTAAAAATAGCTTAAAGGAAAGATGTTATTGAAAATAAAAAAGTAAAATATTTTTTAAAACTGTTTCCAGAATATATATATATTTATTTTGAAAAATTTAGAGAACACAAAAACACTTGTTTGGTTTATGTGTTTTGAAAAACAGTTTTACAGAAAACAAAATTTAGAGAAATGTTCAAATGGAGCAAACACTTTAAGGATATCCTAGTGGATGTTTTTTTTTTCATTTCCTTAAAAAATTTAATCTCCTGGTAAAAAAATGCTAAAATTATTAGAGGTCAGTCATTGTACTTGCTAAAATTTTTTTTAAAGATATTTTGTCTTTCATTAAAAAAAAGAAGTATTTTTTATGCTAAATTTTCATATATTTTTATATTATTAGTATTTTTTAAAAAATAATATTTTTCAAAAAAATAAATTACTTTCTTTTGTATTTCATAATTTTTATTTTTCTTTGTAAATTTTTTAATATGAAATAATATGTAATTTATTTATATTAAAAATTCATTATATTGTTAATAAATTTAATTCAATTCATTTATTAAATTTTCTAACTTTTTTCTGTTAATCATTTTGTCAAGATTTTATATAAAATTTTGTTGGGATTTTATATTGAAACATTTTTTTTAAAGGAAATCTAGGACAATTTTAAAAAAATTCTAAATTAATCCAAACTTTGTTATAAAAATAAAAATTGACAAACAATTTCCTTTTTCTTTTGTTTCATAAAACAGTTCTCAATAACAAAACAAAAAAAAAAACAAAAGCAGAACCAAAGAGTTTCATGACTTTCAAATAAAAACAAGAACAATGACAATTAACCATTTATAAAAAAGAATGAAGAAAAAATCTTTTCTCTCATCTTTTTTGATATATTTATTTTTTAAAAAAAGACTTCATAATTAAATGCAAGAATAAAATTGGAATAAAAGTCATAACTACTTGTTAATTTATGAATCGAAGAATTACAAGAAAATTATTTCTGTTGTAAAATAATACTTTTTTCTTTTTTAAAAAAAGAGTTTGATTATATTCATTTTAACTTTAAAATTTTAAGTTTCAATAATCAAATTTTAACTAATTTAAGAAAAATAAACTTTATTTTTAGATAATTTAAAATGAAAATAGTTACATTCAATTTCAATCGGGGAAGTGATCCAATTTGTTACGCATTGACAAAACTTAGACTTGAAGGTTGGGGTCTTAAAATTTTTCTGCCAAGTCTTCGTCTTGATTTGGCTGAAAGAGACAAAAAATGTCTTAGAGAAAACTTGACAGTTCCGTGCGTAATACTTCTAAACGAAAATCAAAAAGCTCCCTCCGTGTATTTCGGTCCTTCAGGTAGAGGTATGTGGGATGTAAAATATTTAAACTAAAGTGAAATTTTAAAAATTAAGTATGTAAATTTAATTACCTCAAAATAAAAATATGAAAAATTTAATTTCAAATGGAGAATGTTCATTTTTAAGTTTTAATTAATGAACCTTTTTATTTTGTAATACTCCTTATCAATGGTTAATTTTTTAAATTTAAAATAATATATTTGTTGTGCTAAAAATAAATTGATTTTGTTTATGAGAGATGAGAGACATTTATAAAGAGGATTAATTAAGAATCTTTAAATAATTGAAATATTATGGATTTGAATTCAAAATTTCTCCCACCATATACTTTTCTTTTAAATATTTTTTTTTATAGATATTTAGAGTAAATTTGGTTAGGGTAAGAAAAGAAGAAGGAAAATAAATACTTCCTCTATCTAGAATAGAATATCTCATATTGACTTGTATAAATTTTAAGAAAATGAATTGATTTAGTTCATTTTACAATTAACAATATCAATTTCTTAAGAAAATTTTTACTAATATACGGAAATGAAATATTCATTTCCGGACATTCAATTTCAGGCGAAGGGAGCGTATATTTCTTTGTTAGGCGAGTACATATGGAGGAAAAATAAACATAGAGGGGATTGCATTTTCCCTTCAGATAATTTTTTCCCCCATTTTGAAAGGATTGGACAAAATAAATACTCCTATTGTACAGATTATATTAACCCTAAATACTCTACTTGTACCCTCGACTTTTTTTCTCCACTCATCCTAAACAAAATCAAAGTAAATAGAATTACTTTCTTTAAAGAAATAAAAAATAAAATTTTATTAAGTCCGTTCTCTTCTCTCCCTTCCCTTTGCAAACCAAACAAAGTCTTAGATTAATAACTAATAAGAGAGGAAAAATAAATAATAAATAAATAAATAAAGGGTGTGGGTTTCAAATTTGAAGGTGGGAAATCGATAAAAGTCTTGTAGTTCAGAAATCAGAGCCATTATAAAGAAACAAAGAAAAGGCAAAATGATTGCACGTCCCATGTAAAACGGATATCATGTTACATATTTATTTGTCATTCTATGTAATATTAATAAAAATTTTATTTACAATCTTTAGTTTTTATCTTTTAAATATATTTTAATGTTAAAACTTAAAAAGATAAATTAAATCGTAGGGGAACTTTATCTTTTTTAAGGATACAGATTAAATTTCTATTAATGTAATGAGAAGTAGGAAGTCACACATAATTATATAATATGAAATCCTCAACCTAAAACCAAAAAGAAGGTGCCATCAACTCACCCTTTTTCAATTGTCGTATGAAATGGTTACTACTACTTCTTCTAACCATTACTTCCTCTCTTTCATGCCTTCTTTTTCCTTTTTCCCTTTTATGTTCTTGTTTTTTCAAATTTGGAATCAATTTAAATTTCTCTCTCTTACTGTGTCACAATAATAACTTCAATTTAATGACTGGTCGGTTAACTGAAATTATAGTAGTACTAATAATATATTCCCACAGTTTGAAATTAAATGTCGATATTTTTATTTTGAGTTGTTTAAAAATTAATGTCCTATTTTCTTAAATTAGTTAAAATTTTCTTAAGAAATTGATAATATTAGGTGTAAAATGAATTAAGTTAATTAATTTTCTTAAAATTTATACAAATCAAAATAAGATATTTAATTTCAAACGGAATCAGTAGTATTTGATCTCTTTCACCACCACCACCACCAGGACTAGGAGGACTCAATAATATGATCACGAGTGTCAGAAATTGGGCTCCGTCGGATACCCTTCATTTATACTCTTTTGACTCCCATGTTTTGTACTACTCTGTTTATGTATCGGTGACACTCACAAGTCAATCATATATCCACCATTACCACATTAATATATATAGTTTCTGTTAAGGATTGATAGGCCATTTCATAATACTTAATTGCTTCCCCAATTCTTACTAAGTCGTTTCGAAGTATAATCTAATTGTATGTTTATTATTATTATTTTGTCATTAATTACGTTAATATCAAGATTAATATGATCATGCAATTAAATTCAGAAATGTATGAAAAAGGACATTTGATTTTAGATGAAAGAAATACTATTTATTTGTATATTATTAAATTATTAGATGTAAGTCAACATTTTAACCAGCCAAGAGTATCATTTTATTGATTAATGAAATCGAACTAAAGAAAAAAATTTCCTTTTCACATTTGTATTAAAGTACTCCCTCCGTCCAATACTATTTACAAATTACGAATCTTCATTTTGTCAAAATTAGAATATTATTATTATTTCTTAAATGTCCCTATTTATGATTTCGACTCGAGAAAATAGATAGAGACATGGGTATACAGTAAAACATCAATAAAATACATAAAAAACTAAAAACAATGGCTAGTTGTGCACTTGGAAGGCCAAGATTAGGGGTTTGCAGCACTCTCATTCCTTTGGATGTATGTAGAGAGATTTGGAAGGCTAGTTTTTTTTTTTTTTTTTTTGGTATGATAATGTGCAAGTTTATCCGATGGTTTTGCTGAATAATGTTGTTCAATCTCTCCCATGTTTGTCGGGCTAGGAAGCTGCCAGAAAGCTACCTACTTGATGGGATAATTTGTATTGCTGAGCAGAGGAGAATAGTATCATCGGTTGCTTGGTGGCAGGATGAACTTAATGGCAAATTTATTCTTAATAAAGATGGTGCATCACAAAGTAATCCCGGCTTGGCTTCAATTTGGAGGTGTTTTATGTGATGGAAATGGTGGGTTTCATTATGGCTTTCAGGGAATGTTAGGGACAGAAAATGAATAATTAGGCGGAGTTATCAGCAGCATTCTCTGGAGTTGCACTTTGTCGGGAAGAAGGCTTTCAAGGGGTTTTGATTTAATCAGCTTCAAAATTTCTTACTAGTCTCATT
Organism: Parsonsia alboflavescens; assembly: GCA_028571225.1. Taxonomy (NCBI): domain Eukaryota; kingdom Viridiplantae; phylum Streptophyta; class Magnoliopsida; order Gentianales; family Apocynaceae; genus Parsonsia; species Parsonsia alboflavescens. The sequence continues at coordinate 2,636,887 of JAOXNR010000022.1, forward strand.
CGGGGGAGAGTTCGCAATTTCATGGAGGCTACATAATCACTTTTGCAAATTGAAACAGCACCTTTCATTGGGTTCTTTCACATTTAAAGAAATACTTTGGCAAATGATTTAGCAAACAGTGCAATTGAACAAATGATCCTTCTTTATTTTTTGTACATTGCACTCTCTTCCGCCTTCGGCTCGTGGCTTATTTGTTTTAGATAGGGATCATCTTCCTAATTTGCGTGTTAGATAAGTCTCATTGTATTAAATGAGTTTATTCCCATCGGTGCTTGTTGTATCCTTTTTTTCCCTTCTCTAATGAACTAGTAAACTGGTTGGGGTTTGCCCCAATTTTGATGATTTTATTATTTTTTTTTTTAAAAAGAAAAACTTCAAAATAGTGATGGCAAGAGCAATATTTAAGATGTGACATTTAAGAGTGTCTGGAGGTGAAGTCTGCATATAAATTCGACTCAATCTTTTTGTGTACTCTAATTTTGATGAATTGTAATTTCTAGTAAAATAATCGAGGTATGTGCAAGGGTTTTGGCCTGGACATAGCTAATAAAAAGAAATTAAGAGAAAAAAAATTCTATTATATGAAGCTAAGGTGTAATATACACGAGGAAGCTTTCCTAATCAAATTTTGGCCCCGTTTGTTTTGGCTTAAAAAAAGCATTTATTTTGTTTTAATAAGAACTTAAATAAAAGAATGATTTGATAAAAATGAGAATTATCTTGTTTTAAAAATGAGAAAGAAAAAAATTAAGAAAAGTAAATATGAAAGTTGGAGAGTTAAAAAGTGTTTTTTTTATAAATTACTTCCTGTAACTTAAAAAAATAAGTCAACTTGACTTATTTAAATTAAAATAAATATGAGGGATGCAAATGTAATCTCACGAATCTGTGGGAATCTCCCAAGAAACCAACCAAACCGAGAAACCGCAACACCTCCTTTTCCATTCGACCCTTTCTCTTTCTTCCCTTATTATTATTATTTTCTATTTTTTTTCTTCAAACGTAACGAAAGGAAACTCAGGGAAAGGGAAAACATTCTTTAGAAAAGTTGTAATTGTATCATCTTCTTTTAGCAGCCAAGTCCCTTCCCCCCCAACCCCACGCAGCTCGTGTTATTTGAACTTGACCGCCATTTGAAGATATGAATGATCCTTCTTTTGAATTTCAACTTGGAAACGGGGTCACCTTTTTTAGCAACAAAAAATTATATATTAGCGTGACTTATCATGATATTGAATTTTTTAAAATTAATTACTGTATATGGTATGCTCTCTTTTAAATTTAAATTTGGTTATACATGAAATAAACCATTAAAAGAGCTTCCCCTATTTCAAAATTAAATATCTCTAATTATTATATTTATAATAAAAAAAACTTTTGTTTATCCCATTTGACATTTCTAAATTCTCACTATAGTTAAAATCAAATAATTCGAAAAATAAAACGTGTCTAAAATAAAATAGTTCAATTTTTAAAAAAGTAAACTATAAAAATAAAAACATTTACTTATTTCACTTAAAGTGAATAAATAAAATAAGAAACACTATTATAGAGTGCAAAAGGCCACATCGGACTTGGATTACGCAAGTTTACGTGGATGCTCATGACTTGTCAGACCTAACATGGATTTCACTAGAGGGTCCCACATTGACACGTGTCAATTACATAAAGTGCATTATTTTGTCTCCCAGAATATGAGGGTGTACTGTAGCAAACCTCTCTCTTTCTTTCTCCTTCTTGGACATGTTTCGTTCAAACCCGATATCGCCATTCAAAGAACTCTTAATAGGCCCTATAATAGGCTTACACCCGCCTCTTTAACTACTGATCCTCACGCCATCAATCCCACCCCCCGCCCCGCTCTCTTTCTCTCTCTTAGGCTTCGGAATTCCGATGACTTTCGTGCTGGGCAAATGAGGGAGGATTTGAATTTGACTGCCTCGTTCATTTATCACCCTTTAAATGACTCCACTGCCTACAACTGCCGCCACCGCCATCGTCTTGGCCATTTTGATTTTTTCCCTTCCGTCGTCATCTCAAGCTCTTGGTGGCTCGGCTTCCACGGTTTCCGTGAGCTTCGGTTCGGCGACCACCGTCTGCAGCATAGTCGCCCTGCAGTCCAACCAGATAATTCAATGCTGGAGAGACGGTCAAACTTCGTCGAACATCTTCTCCGGCGTTGTCTCCTTCGACTACATCGCAGGCGGCCTCGATATCCTCTGCGCTATCCGTTCCGGTGGCTATAGCCTCCTCTGCTGGAACACTGGTACCTTGTTTTCCAGGGTCAAGAGGCTTTACTACAGTAACGTAACTTCATTAAACAGCCTTACAATTGGGGATACCCAAATTTGCGCCTTAATGAACGGCTCACAAAATGCTACTTGTTGGCGCGGCGATTCTTATCCCCTTGATTCAATTGATGGGTCTTCTAATTTTAGTTCTATTTCTTCTGGATTAGGCTTTTCTTGTGCGGTTTCGGAAAATGGTAATAGGGTCGCTTGTTGGGGCACTAATAATGGTAGTGATGCTACGGCTTCAGATATTCAATCTCAGTTCGCTAATATGTCAATGCTGAATGTAGTTGCTGGGGGTGGACATGTTTGCGGAATTAATACGACTGGGTTTGTGGTTTGCAGAGGGAATAATGACAATGGTCAGCTCAATGTGCCGTCTAACTTTCGGTTGGAGTATACTGCTTTGGCCCTTGGTACAAGTCATAGTTGTGCAATCCGGAGATTGAATCATACAGTGGTTTGTTGGGGTGGAAGTGGGGAGTTCTCTAGTAATCTCACTGAAGGCGTTTCATTTGAGTCCATCGTTGCAGGATTAAATTTCACTTGCGGGTTAGTTACAAGTAATTTTTCTATAATTTGTTGGGGCCCTGGATGGCCTGCTAACTTGTATCCAGCCGGTGTTTCCCTTCCTTTCCAAAGTACTCTTCCGGGGCCATGTGTTCCGAGCACTTGTTCCTGTGGTGTGTATCCTCAGTCTCAAGCGCTCTGCTCGGGCAAAGGTAATATTTGTAGGCCTTGTGATATAGAGAGTATATTGCCACCAAGTCCACCTCCGCCTCTGACACCATCTCTGCCGCCATCTGTTAGTCCGCCTCCATCCTCACCTTCCAAAGGTTTGAGAAGGGGTTTGTTGGCATTTGCCATTGTTGGTTCATTGGGGGCTTTTGCTGGGATTTGCACTTTATTATATTTTCTGTGGACTGGTGGTTGTTTTGGCAAAAAGAAAATTCATAATTCAGTGCAACCCACCATTACAGGTGCAAATGCTCCGCAGCAAACAAATAGTAGTCCGCCTTCAAGATCATCCACCCTCAGGCGCCAAGGCTCTCGGCTAATGAGGCGTCAGAGGAGTGGAACTTCATCAAAGCATACGGAGAGGGCTGAGGAGTTTCTGTTTCAAGACCTGGCTGCAGCCACCAACAATTTCTCTGTTGAGAACAAGATTGGTGCTGGGAGTTTCGGGGTGGTATACAGAGGCAAACTACCAGACGGCCGTGAGGTAGCAATCAAAAGGAGTGACACCGGTCCAAGGACAAAGAAATTTCAAGAGAAAGAGAGCGCATTTGAATCAGAATTGGCATTCTTATCTCGGCTTCATCACAAGCATCTGGTTAGGCTAGTTGGGTTTTGTGAGGAGCGGGACGAGAGGCTATTGGTATACGAGTACATGAAGAATGGAGCACTCTACGATCATCTACACGACAAAAGCAATGTAGAGACGAGCAGCAGTGTGATAAATTCGTGGAAAATGAGGATCAAGATTTCACTAGATGCAGCTCGTGGCATCGAGTACCTTCACAACTATGCAGTTCCGCCAATCATTCATAGAGACATTAAGTCTTCTAATATATTGCTTGATGCAAATTGGATTGCGAGAGTTTCTGATTTTGGACTATCCCTGATGGGACCAGAGTCTGATCGCGATTTCAGGCCAACGAAGGCAGCCGGTACGGTTGGTTACATTGATCCAGAATACTATGGTCTTAATGTTTTGACAGCCAAGAGTGATGTCTATGGTTTGGGAGTGGTTCTGCTAGAACTCTTGACAGGGAAGAGAGCTATTTTTAAGACAGACGAAAATGGGGGCACTCCAACGAGCGTGGTGGACTATGCAGTTCCGGCAATATTGGGCGGAGACTTGACGAAGATTTTGGACCCAAGGGTTGGGCCACCGGAAGTGAATGAAGCAGAGTCAGTGGAGCTGGTGGCTTACACAGCATTGCACTGTGTAAATTTAGAAGGCAAAGATAGGCCTACTATGGCTGACATTGTAGCTAATCTGGAGAGAGCATTGGCCATCTGTGACGATAGCCATGGCAGCATTTCCAGCGGTCCAATTTCCATTGTTTCAGAATGAAATCAAAAGGAATACCAGCAAACAACAGCGGTTTATTATTATTATTTTTAAATTTTTTCCCTCTTTCTTGGTTCTTTTACCATTAAAATTTTTATTTGTTCATCTTTGAAGGGGAATTGTAAAGAGTAGAAGATTTTGATTCTAACATTAGTTATTACGAGAATTTCTTGGACACTGACGTTAACATTGATTCAAGAAAATTGTCATTTTGGACACTTTGTTTTCTTCCGTTTTCTCTGTAGTTTCCTTTGATTTTGCTGGGCCCTTATAAATTCAGTATGGTTAGACATTGGCGTATCCAATTACGCATCTTCATCGACGACTTGGTCATCTTTGGTTTACATATTAGAAAAAGTACAGGGGAGCAAAGTATAAATAAATGAAATGACATGAAAGTTATGGGTTGGTTTGGTACGTGTTGAGTTAGTTGTGTACTTTTGAGGTCGCAGAATAACATAGCGGTCCTTGTTTCTACTTTTGTGCTTTGCAACGTATTCGACTATGGTCTACATCATTACATGACATGGGCGGCTAATTAAACATTTGGAATTGACTTGGAAATTTCCGTCCAAGAAATCTGCCAATTGTATTGAATGCAGAAACAAACGAGCATTCTTGAGGTGGCAAATCCTAGCTTCCCAGAACACACGCACATAAATAAATAAATAAATATTAAAGAAATTGGGCTGGTGGTATGACCATACCCACACCCAAAGCAAAGGAAGTCAGTCCTGAATGGTCCTGCAGCGGAGCGGAAACCAGGACTCCTTCCGGTTCCATAACCAGCGCGGTATCAAAATTTATTGATAAATCTTATTCGGTTACGATCTTGTATTTAATGAATCAGAATCAGTTCATATGTAAACAACGGTGATGGGCCTGGCTGCCCTGCGAAGTGCCGATCCTCTTCATGTTCTCTGTTAATAATTTCCGTTGCACGTGGATGGGGGACAATCTATGATACATATATCAGTCACGGTTCAATTCATTTGCATTTGCGGTGGGTGGCTTCGGCTTGTGATCATTATATTTTAATCGAGCAATTTGATTCTTAGCAATCACATTACTTCGATTCTTTAGATTGTGAACCTGAGGTGAGACTCAGACTCTCGTGCACCATGTCAATCTCCTTCCCCTTCCAGTACCCGGAATCTGCATGTAGCTAAGGAAAGAAAAGATCCACACCTACAAAATCATTAATCAAAGCTGCAAAATCATTTACATGACGAAGTGATTTTCTTTTCTCTTAAACGGATCCATCCAACAGTGGCAATATTGAGTGAGAACTCATGTACGGCAAGGCAGATGCTATTAATCATGTTATGGCGAGAAAAGCAAGGTTCCACTGCATTTGGAGGTCGGGATCGAAAGGGACATGAACCAACGTGTGTTGTCCAATATTAATAGTATATTTTAGTTGCTGCACCCAGGAGATTAAAATTGTAAACCAAAAATAATAATTAGAAGGGTCGTGTCGTGTGTGTACACTGGCAGTAGCCACTCCGACTTTGTTGACTTGACAATGACACGTAATAATAATAAAAAGGATGGCAAGAATGGTGGGTGTCTTCAACTGAACCCATCACCACTACTACTACTACTACGAACATCATATCTTTTATAAGCATCAATGATTCGGAATAAAATACAAATAGAATGACGACGGAGAAACCATGAAGATGCAAAAAAGAAATCACGTGGGCATCTCTCTTGTTGTTTCCATGTTCGATCAATATCGGAAACTCAGAAGAAGAAATGCACAAGGATTGGCCTGGTCTGGTTTATTATTTTAAGCTATGGTTAAAATATCCATCGATTAATTTAAAAATGGGAGCCTTGAAGTTGGGTCAAATTGCCGCCGCCGACGATTCCTAAAATTCCTTTGATGAACATAACCATTATTCTCCCATTCTCACGTCTCAGACGCGATTCCTAAAATTCCTTTGATGAACATAACCATTATTCTCCCATTCTCACGTCTCAGACGACCACATCGTTTGTTAAATAACACAAATGTTCGGTCTGTGAAATGGTGTTCTGTAGTGCTTAGTTTTGTCTCTTCTTTACACAAGGGAGGAAACAATGTTCATGTGGAAGAAGCGTATTGTGAATTAAAATCTACTTCCACATTTTGAATCAGAGGTCCCAAAACAGTTGGTTCCATAAGATAAAAACCTCATACGTATCTCAAAGCTTGAGCAAAAAACACAACCAATACATAAACACCCACTAATCAGAAAACATGACAACATTTGATTTTTTTTTTTTTGGGGTAACAAATGCTTATTAGTTATTAGTAAACAGGCCAAAAAAAGTTTGTAACAAGAATCTAGCGAAAGCCTTTTGGGCCCAAGATCAAGAACTGTTCTCCCATTCCATGTCCAATACAAGCATTAATCAAACTATTGTACACAGTTCCTGTTGCAAACTAGATGTAGTTAACATAATCATAAAACATAACTGCAAACAAAGCTTCTTTTAGCACATGCTCTAGTGGAGCTGGTTGTAGCTACTTAATAATTACCAAACAAATCAAAGAATTATTCCTAAGTTGGGCATGTTTTTACCACAATCAAAGAATCATATACTGCGATTCCCAGTCCAACATAAACTTCAGGATGAAACAACAATAAACTATATCAGTTTCTATGATGCCTTCTTCTGTGACGCTGTACTTCAACTTCGTTCATTCTATCAGAGAGCCACAAAAGGCTCTTGTATCCATAATACGTCAATGCAAACAGAGTAGCCAAAATGGCAACAATCAAAAGAAGCCTCCGAATTGCAGTAACAACAATCTGTCGACAAGGAGATAAGACCACACGAATTATATACTAGAAATAAGGAAAGTGAAATTGTAACTTTTTTCAGAGAGTGTTAGAACTATGTTGGAAACCTGCATTCTTGAAACTGTAGATTCTTGTGTTGCTCGTTCTCGCCGCCTTCTGCGCTTTGTTACTGGTTTTTCAGTATCGGTCTCCTTCCTCTTTGAAAATCAAGATAAAATTTGAAGTTAAGAAATAAATTACACCAGAAATGCCAACATCATGTATGCAGAATAGGGACCCATCACCCCAAATTAATAGGATGAAACTCAGAAATTGTTGAAAGGGAAACACTTGATTACTATCTGAGAGAGTAGCACTACTGAGGGTCCATAGCCATTGAGAAATTCTCGGCAGGTTGAGTTTTAATATACGAGTTTCACTTTGGGCAAGGAAAAAAAAAAGGAAAGGTAATGTTTTGCCTCTGTCAAAAGTTCACCATCAAAGTGTGCATAATTAGATGTAAGCATATGTTTTGGCACTTTAAAAGAAGCAGAGACTAACCCTCTCACAAGATAGAACAAAAGTTTTTCTCCATGCCATCCTGATCCAGGAAGGACCCTTTTGTGTTCAAGATATGGTTAATGTTATGCATTCTTATATGGTTTCAAAAGCATAGGAACTCTTAAGATGCTTTCCACACTGTCATTCATTCTATCGAGAGTAATGGAACGAAACAGTTAGCAGCAGACACCAAGGAGACCGGAAATATAAAGCGAAATCACTACTGGATGTAACTTGGATAGGAGATTCAGAACATTACAGAAAGATTCAAAATGTCCTTGACCTTTTAAAGCACCATGCGGATATCTCATATTTACAAGTGGAAGCTGTGGAACTTTCTTATTGAAACTTTGTTTTATTAAAACTTAAAAGAAAGATTCAGAGAAATCAAACTAAAGATAGTTAAAGAGTAGGAGATAACGTCATCAACAAGATACGCATATTAGGCTGGGTGCTAAATAAAAGATATCAAATGCACATTTCTAATTCAGTGAGAACCTTTTGAAAACTAAAACTTCTCATCTCATCTCTCTCTCTCTCTCTCTCTCTCTCTCATAGCATTTTGATCCTCAAATTTCTACAAAGTTTCATTTTCATCCTCAAAGCTCTTTTCTGATCTATTTCATCCATGACATTGTTAGTCTGAAATTTCTCTCGGGGGGCCACCTTTCCTAAAGTGTTCAAGGATAAAATCATCTTTGCTATCAGCTCCCTCAATTTTTACCATACTTGGCCTTTTATGTTTTGGAGGGAATGTTTGAATGGCCCCTAATCATTTTGAGACTAGAAAAGCACTTCAATGAATGAAAACATATTAGAAAAGAGTGAAAATGGTATTTTGTCAACAGTTCAGCGACCAAAGAACTTTTTATGGTAGTTCCAAAGGTCCTTTTAATTATTAGGTCCAAAGAGCACAGATCTAAAGCTCATGCTGAATAGAAAGGAACAAAGCTATTTGGGGAGGAAATACCTCCGGTACTTTAGATTTACGAAGTTGTAACTCAGCTTCAGCAACCTTCGCTTTACTCTTACATTCTGAATTGCAAGGAAGAAGTCCAAGTGCATATTGACTTTTAGGTATCTCTTTGGGATCCGAACTAACATTTCTATAGGCTGCTTGTACATCTTGACATGACCACTCCTTTTTTAATGTCTGGCATGCACACCGAACAGTAACCTTAACAAAGAACATGAATGATCAGGATTCTCAACATCACCTAAAAGAAGAGACGAACAGTAATACATGCAAGGAAGAAGAAAAAAAGTTCATAAATTTCAGCATAGGATATAATAACAGAAAAGTTTGGGGATGGAAGATTGAGGTGTTCTTTAGGATAAAAGGCCTCGATTACAATTATTAGGGCCCTTAATCATTTAATTCAATAACAACACTCTGGGAACCATATTTTCAACTCATCTTATATGCTTGTGCCAACAAAACCCAGTTCGAGAGTTTACTTTTTCCCTGAAGAAGCTTTTATTCAAATTAGGACAACTAAGAATGGTTGTGAAAGAAAACCTGGACAACTTGATCCCTGCCTTTTCAAAAGCAGTTGAAGCTACAAGTGAGGGCACAGAATACATTTCTTCGCACCCACTAAAAAGAGTATATAAATCTTTGAAACCTAGAAGCAATCCCTTTACCTCCTAGAGCAAGCCCTAAATGTAGTTTGGTTTGGTTTAACTTTATGCTGACCGATTACTCCTTTGGCTTGCTATTTTCTAGCTTCAACACTCAAAGTGAAAAGTTGTACAGGTATACTGGAAAAAAGTCTTGAACTATAATAGGAATTGTTATAATCAAATGCAACTTATTATGCAGGTAAAGAATGTGCTACATGTGCCATAGGCAATATATTTCTATGCAAATTACAATCATACCCTTCAAAACTAACACAAAGCTAAGCCACTAGAATTTCACTTCATCTGAGCGTAAGCTTGCAAGAAGTTGTTGTGCAAAGACAAATTACCAACCATTATTATAGCAAAAAGGATAAAATATTTTGAAACTCATATTAACCAGGCAATTGAATGACAAAACATTTTACCAAACACAAATTCAGAGTTTATATAAATTTCAGAGTCTTTCATAACATAGGTAAGCCCTGGAAGATAGTATGCCCGCATATTTACCTGGGAAACAATCTTTTATGGAACTTTCGTTTTTGTACTTTTGTTTCTGATTTGGCAAGGAAAAATACAACTACCATGACCACATGAAAAGCCTTTATGTTTCGTGCAGCCTCTTCAAACATAGATTTCCTAATAACTAGATAATTTGAAACAAGCTCAGGGCAAGATCCAAGTGGTTGAGAAAATATAACTTGTTATTACCTTTTTGGAGCACTTCTGAGGAGATGGACATTGACCAGGATGACAGATCTCAGGGCATAGGTGTGGACAATTTGGTAGTTTTCTGCAGGATCAGAAGAACAGTTTTCAATAAGATTGAAGGATTTTCATATGCCTTTCAGGTAATGAGAATAAAATTTCATTCAAAATAAAAATGAAACATAAAGTACCGGAAGCCACAGTATTCAGAAATGCAAACATGTCCACAAAAGGAAAAGAAATACATTCAAAAAGTCACACAAACACTTAGATTAAAAATACATTTGCAATTGAATGATTGATTATCCCTTCTGTATTCTCCAATATTCCATACAGAATGCACAAGTTACCAATTTCACAGTTTTCAACTCTTTTTCATGTGAATTTACCATTACTAAAACAGTCCTGTGAAGATCTAAATACCACTGGTTTCAGACTAAAGTAACTAAAAATAGAAATATTACAAAGAAGCACAGTGATAACAAGTCTATAATGAACTTTTTCCACGTTTTTGTATTTGTCCTGCGTAACACTATTAAAGACAAAGTTAACTACTAAGGTGGGGGAAAAAGGATTAGACCCTGAATTGAAGGAGATAACATAGCCAAGTGAAGTATCTTAGTGGCAGGAGAAAAAAGTTGACAAAGTAAAACTTGGACCAACAACCGTTCTGTTTGACTAATAACTTATAATCTAGGGGAAAGAATTTTTTCCCCTTTTTCTTTTGCTGCTTCTTATCCAGGTTAAATAAGAGATTAGAAGATGGAACATAAATTAACAAGATGCAAGGAGAATGATTAGAAGGGTTTACCTTCTTTAACTGAATCACTTGCTTCCAGGAGCTATTTTCACAATTATGATGAATTTTTACCACAAGATCAAGTTAAGCAAAGAAAACATTTCAATTCTATTTAATCAGGGGCGGAAGAACGGGGAAATTGCTGGATAACACTGCAAAATAAGTATCCATCCCCCCTCTAACTACCCCAACCGCAAAAAACAACCGCAAAAAATAAAACAAAATAAAATGCACAAGAACATGTAAGGAAAGATATGAAAGTTAAATTTACGATGTGGTTCCTCAGCGCAAAAAAAAAAAAAAGGAAGGATTGATAATATCAAGATCCAGTTTTTACATATTCGTAACTTCAAAAGGCAAGTTCAATAGAATTCAAAATAAGCCTAGTTTTTGTCATGCTATAATCACCTTTCAAGTTTGTCCTCACAAGGGTAAAAAAATCTAGAAAGAAATGAAATTATATATATTAATACATGAAGCAGGAAACAAGTAAACCTCATGAATTACCTATGACATAGCCCTCCGCATGACCGGACAGCCATTTGCTCCTCTTCGGACAAGCTGTTGTAGTATGTACACTCCAAAGCATGAACCATGGAACCACAATGACACGAACGCTTTATCAGTGATTTACATGGAGGGCAGTGGCCAGGATGACAAGCCAGAGGGCAAGGATGAGGACATGGTGAATTTCTCTCCTGATTAACAGATATCACACTTCCTTATCTTTTTAAAAGTAGTAGAAGAAAGAGAAAGAAAACTAAGATTCTAAAAGTACATAAGAACACCACATACAAACTTTAATTTCATGGCATGCAATGTTTTAGTATGGTAAAGAGTAACATCAGCCATCTTATAGAAAACTTGAGAAGAAAACAGCAAAAGGAGGCTGCAGCTTACCTTCTGGCAAAGAAGATTACACTCTTCACATGACACACTCCATCTCCACCCATCTGAGTTGGAAGAATCAATCTTCAAGTGATGGCATAATTTAGTACAATAGTGATTGCCACAAGGAAGAGGACTGCCGCATAGGTTGTTGCATGAAAATTCTGTTCTGTCTGAGCAGACCATCTGAAATGTGGAAGAAAAGCAAAGCTATCAGGTTAAAAAAGAATTCCATGAGTAAGACACGGGATGCCTTGAATAGAGTCATGAACATAAAGTAAACAAGCCACCAATCTCAGGTTCCCAGTTCACAAATAGAGAGATGGAGCATATATACACCATGCAAAGAAAGAGAAAACTTAGTTATGGTGCTAACCATTCTCTCAGCGCCTACATGTTGGCCAAGACATGATCTCCAAACAAGTTCTGGACAAGGTGGGCATGGCAAACCAGGAATAATTTCCGGCTCATGATTTGACTTCTTTTTCTTTGGTTTCAATGTAAATTCAGGAAGAGGAGGAGGTCTGGGGCCGTGACACCTATAAATTTTCAACAATGGAGAAAACAAAATGCTGCAGTGTACAATAAGTAAACATCAAGTTGCCTGAAAATTTTAGTACTAATGAACCTTAGTTTGCAGTGGTGTCCACAGGGATACTCTTCATCACAAGTTAGCCTACAAGTTGGGCAGGCTCCATAGTGGCACTTGTGTGGCTGGAAGAAAACAATATCATTAACTACTGGAACTAGAGCTGAAATAGTTATTTTTGAATGTTAATTCAAAAATAAAAGAAAAAATAGAAAACAATGAAAGAATCAAATGCTTAAATTCAGAGAAATTAATACAAAAAATTGGAGGAAATAGAATGAAACCAAAGCCAATTCCTCAGCTGGTAAAGCATTCAATTACAGATATGCATGTATGTCCAGCATGGCCACTAAATTTGACATTTTTTTATTAAAAAAATTTGGCCATTAAACCACAAAATTAGTCAATTTAGTTGTGCAGTCTTTGACAATTTAGCCACTCTACGGTGGTCTAATTGAATTAACGCAGCAAGTGTAATCAATCGATAATGCCACGTGGGTCTCCATGTCATAAAAACATCAGCTAAGAAAATCTTTGTTATTTATCAATTTTTTATTTTTTTTATTTTTTTATTAGCACATCATTTAGATGGCATGGAGAAAAGTTCTGCATATGACATAGCTGATGTGGAAAATTTGGTGAATGGCAAGCCCCATGGTGGTATCCAAGGAGATTGATTACACTTGTAGATACTATTCAATCAATCCACATGGAGTGGCTGCATTGTAAAAAATGCTATAATGACTAAATCTATTGGTTTGGTAGTTTAATGGCTAAATTGCAAAAAGGTAACTCCAGTATGTTAGTTAAGCCCAACATTTTACTCTATAATTAGTAAATACAACCTTGGTATTTGCTCCATGCCTGCACAAAAGTGGTGCACGACATGGTTTTGGACACTTAGGTGGCTTTTGTTGGGTTTCTGTACCACATGGAACCTGGTAGGAAATACAAATGAAATTATCATTAGGAAAACAGCCAAAACTCAACTGCAGACATAGTGCACAGAAGTAGCATACCCCTTAAGTTTTACCCATAGAAAGCAGATAGTAACGTAATAAGTGGATTCATTTGACTCATCAAAGTATCTTTACATCTAATTTATCATACAATATTACGTGCAATTGAAAATATTCTCTTTTATTACAGCTTTCTAAGATCAGAAATTCCATGATAAGGGAAATGATGCAAAGCTACAAATATAAAATGTAGATAACATCGCCTATGTGCCATGCTTGGTAGTACCACCATACAGCCTAGTCCTAAAAGATTGAATTTCATTAACCTAAATGGATATTACTATTAAGGTTCACACCCAAACCAAATCCAAAGTCTAGCCAAATTACCATATGGGTATCAAATCATTTTCTCCTTAAAAAATGCACTTATTTTTCCTCTTTGAATTGGGCAAACTAGTTGGCAATCTTCCGTCTTTGATTTGTGCTACTTCGTCACATGGATGTGCTGAAGTAGTATAAACAACATTTGACAAGTCAAAGATTAAATCAATGAAGCAAAGTTTGCTGGTCTATGTAAATAAATTTTTCTGAAAGACAAGCATCCAGCAAAATGATCAATAAAAAACATAATATGCTGAAAACCTTGCCTCAAAATGAGTTTCCCCACATGAGCATGAAATTGTCACCATCATGGGGCAAGGACCGCAAGCACCTCTGCAAAATCAACAGGACATTGTGCTATAATTTGGATTTGCATAACAAGCACCATCATGAACTTTGACAACAGAACTGACATTAGGAGTTGTTAATTTTTCACAAGGCAGTAGACCATTCTTTTACTCCACATCAGATACATCTAATTAATAATTTGACCAAGCAATCAAAGCAATAAAGAAATATCAAATCTCTGATTTTTCAGTCAACATCCAAAATATACATATTATGTTAAAAAAATAAATTTTATGCAACACAAAATTTCCATTCAAATAATGCGACACCTGTGGCATGGAGCTGGGCACTTATGATTCCTACAACGAAGCCTCCTGTCACAAATCTGCTATTCCATAAGTTTCAAACATTGCCATGGAATAATGCTTTCCAAAACATTAGCATTAGTAACAGAATCCTGAATGCAAACCTCAGAACAAGGTGGACAGTCTCCATCACAGCAGCGACGTTTACAAGCATGACGTCCACAATCCCTTAATTTCTGGCACTTCCTTTCACATGTCAAATCTTGATAACAAGGAACCTATTTAAATCAATTTAACATTTCACATTTTCAAAACTAATGAATCTATGCTTCTCATTCACAGTAATTCATATTTAACTTTCACCTGTTTCTTTAAGCTGCCACACCTGCATGACTTTGTCACAACTGTCCTGCAAGTCTCAATGCAAGGGCCACGATGACATCTTTCTGGACACCTATGAAATCCACAAGTCAACAACTTATCACAAGTTCCCCCACACAGTGGAACAGCAACATCACAAGCCATCCCTTCATACACTCTCTTCCCACAAGGGCAAGCCCTCTTCCCCTGGAATGGACACACCCCGCAATCACCTTCATGACAGCCCCTGGAACACGTATGCCTTCCGCACCCAAGCAACTTCTCACACGGATTATCACATCTAAAAGCCTTCTCAAAACAATCTCTTTCCATTTGAACCTTCCTACATTGGCACTTGTATATGCCTCTTTCCCGGCAAGGCGGGCATTCACCATCATGGCAAATTTCACGACACACGTGAGTTCCACAAGCTAAAACCTTTTTACATAACCTTTCACAAGAAAAGTTCTTAAACCCACATCGCCGCACATCTTCGGTAGCCCCACAATAACATCTAGTCTTCACCAATTTCGGGCATGATGGGCATGGCCCAGGATGACACAGTAACAAACAATGGTGCCCACAATTGTATTTTAGCGACCTGCCACAAATTTCACCACATGAATGAGGCAATACCCAAGGATCATGAGGTGGGTTTTCGAGTTTCCCGCAAAAACAGTAATAATATTTAGGGATTTCGGATTTTGAGTATTCGATTCGGCATTTAGGGCAATGCCAGAGGAGAGCATTATCATTAACAGTGGCAGCTCGTGAGGCAGCGCGGGCGGCAGCGAGGTTGGAGGACTGCTGTGCCCAAGACTGGATACAGAGGAGGTGGAACACCGCGAAGCAACGGGAGGAGCAGGACCAGGTGGGTTCCGTGGGTTTGATACGTTCAAGGCATATTAGACATGAGAGAGCGCCAGAGCGAGAAGAAGTGAGAAATGATTGGATCTTTACGAGGTCTTGCTGTTGAGGTGAGGAACAGTTGCCGGTGAGTTCCAGGTAGGATTTAAAGATGGTAGAGGAAAGGTCATTGTGGTGATGATGGTGTTGGTGGCCGGAGGTAGAAGGGGAATCGGAATCCGAGTCGGAGGACGGCGAAAAAAACGGTGGCTCGAGGACAGCGGTAGCCATTTTGGGCTTTTGTGCAGAACGTTATTGGCCGCGGCAGTTTGATCCTTGTGACAGTCATATAGGAAAATTCTATTACGAAACCATTGAACCATTCACAAATTTTCTCAGAGAGTAATAGGTTAAATGTGATAAAAAAATAAATAATATCTTTAAATTGATATAAATAATAAGGTTCATATATGAAAATATAAATCAAGTTCATATTAAAATTTTTTAAATAATAATAGGATTAGATCCATCCTCACATTCCCTTTTAAGGCAAGGAAAATCGGAAACTTCTATTAAGGACTCTGTAATTATTCATCCATGTTTAATTTCAAATATTTATATTAAAAAATAAAATAAATGCATTAGGGTATCTTTCTTAACCAATAGGCCTAAATCCCTCTTTATAGGATATCTTGACCTAAAACAAGCTTTAATAATAAAAAAAAAAACTGACTTAATTTTTAATATAGCAATGTCAATTTTTTATAAAGTTTTAATTAATTTAAAAAATAAAAATAAAATCATTCAAGTTTGGAGAAATAAACAAATAGTAATAACATTATACAGTAATAACTTTTATCTTATATTTTACAATAGCAGCACTTTTATATTACACGGAACAAGTTTTGAGCTAACACGAGCATGATCAAAAGGAGGGCTCAAACATCGTATTGGCAACACACAGTACTCAATCAAATGGCAAAAGGATGGTTCAGATGATAACGACTGCCAGAATCTGTGCATTTCTGTTCTGTCAAACTAATTGGAATCGCATGAGAAGCTTAACAGAATTGTATTTTTCCCCTTTCTCGTTATATAGAGGAACTGCTCGGACCCCTTCTCTGAGTTCTGATACTGGCAGGCATGTTTGGCCTGCAAAGTCATCCTTATCCGACATATCATATTCATGAACTTCAACACGAAGCAGAGCTAGTTCAGGTACCGTTAACGGGAATTCAAATTCCTCATTCCATGTAGGAATCCAGTTATCCTCGAGTGGCTTTGTTTTCTTCATTATGGTGTCACTTGGCACTCCCGCAATTCCTACCTGCATGCGAGTCAGAGACCATAATGCATGAATTGGTTGAAAAACCAACTGCAATTAAACTCTGTAGAAATATGCACAGAAACTTGCAATCTTGCGATAGACTTGGGTAGGTGTATACAATTTTTCTTGGTTTATATATTCCTATTTCAAAATGTATTCTCTCTTTCCTCTCTCTCTAGCATTTTCTTGCATCTGTGTCCTAGCTTATGAAGCATCTCCACATAGGACAACAACAACAACAGCAAAAACCACCAGGATTACGTAATGCTAAGTTCTCCAAAAACTTAGGGAAGACAATGATCAAATGAAAATTGATCAATCTTAAATATTTAATCCATTCCATGAAAAAAAAAACCCGACTGAAGCTCAGAGCAGCTACTAAAAACTTAAGATCATGGATTTGAACAAGACAGCCACTTTTACGGTGACAAAATAGACATCATATCTAACAATAAAAGTGTGGATTACGGGGTAAAATTGCAGGATTTTATTCAAATGCAAGAGCTAGGTAAATATAGAACTTACCCGGACATAGAAATCTGGTGGGGAGTAGTTGTCAAAGTGTGTATGACGGAAGTCATAGTACCATCCTTCACCCATGTATACAGTCACCTGTTTGATATGAAGGAGATCAGGTTTGATCAGAGGTAGAATAGGCATATGCAAAGACCTGTTCAATTGAGAATACCTTGAGAGTACACACCGAACTTGTGTTATGTTCTATATTCTCTACATCCAAAATTGAGTCTCTTTTAATTAAGACAAACATTTTGACTTGGTGATACAACTCATGAGAGTGTGATTCAAATAACTTAGGTTAGTTGAGGATTTTAGATGAAAATTTTGCTCATTTATGAAAGTAAATATTTATTTTTAGGCATCCTAAAATAAAAATGGAAACTATGCATGCCCAATTTTAGATGGAGAAAGTTTTGATTTTGTGATGATATATTTGCTTACTCAATCAAAAGTGCAGAGGGAGTCATATAACATGTCTTCCTGAAAACTATTTTACTCACCTTCAATGTGGTTTTGACCAGAAATTCGGCTCTAGGGTCAAAGATTTGACTCTGATTCAACAAGATATCTGGCTTCTTTACATATCCACAGCCACCATTGGCCCTGAACATCCCATGCATCAACCAAAGTGATCTCCCATAACCCTGGAACATAAACATGTTAAGAGGAACTTTCGGTGTTGGACTTGCACTGACTCAAATTTACAAAAGAAGGAAATATACGGGGGACAAAATAAAAAGAGGAACTTGATAGCCAACCTGCATATTTAGTGCAACCATCTGTGCTCCATGCATCCATCCTATGAGGGGGTTGTAATTGGATGATGTAAAGCGTATTCCCTTTGGATAAATTCTCAACATGTTTCGCTGAGTAAACCTTACAAAACCGAGAGGATAAAAATTTAGAAAAAAGATCATATCCAGTTTCGAGCAGCATTTCTGAGCAGAATGTATAGAAAATACTCATATGCACTAAGCAGCAGTGACCAAGTTGATAGCATGATAAGAACCCATGTCAAACATATCTAACTAGCAATGGTTCACTAAAATTCAATGTTTTAGCAATCATCTGTTCTTGGATGATCTTTTATATGATAATATAAGTTCTTCGCCTGCTTCATCTGCAGAGCATATTCGAGAACATCTGGGCATGGTAGATATCCTTTTTTCACTAGCTGGAATCATACAAGCTGTATGAGAATTTATTTTCTAATAGCATGTTGTAAACAAGCATTATAATTATATTTGAATGAAGTTCAAGGGAATTGTAAATAGTACCTGACAATATCTTTTGCATGGGTTTCTGAAGCCTTTTTGAGTTCAAGCTCACTTAGGCTAAGACGTCTCACTTTATTAGGATCAATTTTCAGCCAATCATCCAGTCCACCCTTCCCCTTTCCTGCATGAATAGCAATCAAATGCCTATACACTGGTGCTTCAATCTGTTGAGGCTTGTTATCTGCATCATCAGCTTCAATCTCCTCATTCAGTTCTTCTTCTTCCTGCTGTAAGAGCTTAGTACGCATACCAATCAAGCAAGAAGAAGAATACATGAAATCCAGACCATATAATGTCTAACAAATAATTTAGACCTTACATCATGAGGTTTAGAATATGTGACTTCTTGTCCCCAGGCTACTTTCTCCTTCAAAGATTTTTCCTGCTTCACATCATTCTCTCCTTTCCTGGCAACTTTAACCTCTAGATATTCTTTGGGTGGTTTTGTTGATATGATAATCTTCTGTTTCAACTCTAGTGGAGAAGGAAAATCTTCTAAACCTTCTGGTCCAGGGGCAAACAGCATGTCTCCAAATGTTTCAGAGATCATCTGAAATTTGGCCAATGAGAGTGAATAAAAAACGAAGAAGAGTGGTATTACACCTCAGAAAATGGAAAAGTGCAGATACACACCTTAGCCACTTTAGCTTGAAGATCTGAAGTTAGATGGTCTTCAAGTGTTATTACAACAGGGAACTCAGAAGCAGAGAATGCATGCTCTTTAATGGACCTCAAACATTTGATGAGTTGGACAGGAGAAGTCAATGTCCTGTATAAGAAAATCGAACTCTCAAACAAGGTGAATTCACAAATTTTCCAACTTTGCTGACTTGCAAACAGGAATGAAGGATGAAATAGAGTTCATACTAAATTTTCTAAATATGCGCTACCATTGCATAAAATTTCAGCGAATCCTTTTAGTGAAACAGGGAAAGACTGCTGAAGAATATAAACTCACAAGCTATTAATTCAAACCCACTCGATCCTTTACTGGGTTTACTATAATTAGATAACTCTTTTCTCCCTTTATTTTCATCTAGCATTGTACTAAGAATCATCACATTTTTCTTAATTCCTTCCTGCAATGTGTTGTTTTGGCTAAATCTATCCCTTGGTTTTAAAACCATGTCAAAAAGAATAATAAGATGTTCTTTCTAACAGGTTCATCATGTGTTCCTTATATGGAATTATGCTAAAATCGTTTTATCTTTCATGGAAATCACCATTGATGCAATAGCCATAGTATAATCTTATGAGGAAAATGAGGTCTATTACGAGCAACCAAATAGAGAAGAGAAATATAAAGTTCCATTACTCGAGATCATTTCTCAAGTTGATTAGGAAACAAATATAACGAGCCTCAATTGAACTGACCGAACGAGTTTCATCTTGTAGCCCCCTAAACACAGTTTTCCCTTCTTCTTTCTTTTTTCCTTTTTGATGCAGGTAGAAAAACATGTTATCACAGAGCGTCAAGCCATGAGATAAAAAAACTCCTTCACTAAGGTAAAGTACTACCTTCCGTGCAGGACGTCCACATCATCATTTGTGGAATTGGGCCAAAGGTCCAATTCAATCACTCGCACCCCTCTATTAAGTGCTTTTATAATAGGAGCGTCACTGCAATCACTGCTTAATTGATTACCGGTCAAGTAGGAATTGTGCCCTGTATATATGAAGTAATGAGACAATGGAGCAGTCATGTCCTGATGGACCTGTAAAATAAGGAAAAATCTCAGTTCACAGAGCTCTCTCTTATCTCTATAACTTAAAACAGGACACACACATCATAGAAGTTAGTACAATGCAACAATCAACATCATCTTATTTTGACATTGCCACAATAAGAATAATTCACTCAGTAAACATATTTCTTTTCACATCCTGGAATTATGATTTCTGTCAAACATATCTCCGGAAAAATCACAACTAAAGAACAAAAGCAATGTATGCTTATGGACGTTTAAGCTAAGATATTTCTTCAGAGTAATAGAAATTAAAATAAAGAAGAAGAAAAAACGAAGGTAATTATTACCCCGAGATTAGGATTTGTCGGGGGATTAATGTCTCCAAAGAGATACTTGAAAAGGGCTTCTAGATGGAGAAATTTGCGATGAAAAAGATGACGCCCAAGGCTATCGAAAATTGCCTGAGCATCTTCTAGAGTAGCATTTTTCTCATTCTGGATTTCAACCAAGAAGCGCTGGAGATTATCCACGCTCATGTTGCCGTTTTCGGAGTATTGTTCGAATAAGCTCTTGATCTCATCCGGTGCCTCAGCTGCAGCCAGGCGAAACCGACGGCGGAAACAGAAACAGATTCTGTAAGATTGTTTCGCCATTATCGATTCCAATAGGATGAGGTCTGTAGTTTTCTTCCAAATTGGATTTTCGTTCTGCTTTTTATCGACTAACAGTTGTTTGTTTGCTTATGATCACAGGAAGGTATTGCAGTTAAAAAGATAAACTGCTCTCAATTTCTATTTTAATAAATCAACATTTGTTTACATTGTGTATTTATACTAAAAAAATAAAGGAAACTCATGGCCATTTTCTTTTCTTTCCTTTCCTTTCTTCTTTTTTCTTTTCGAAGATAATTTGTGATGTTCCTATTGGGCCAGGTATGTTAATTGGCTGCCCGGTGAGAATGAGAATATCTTTGCGAACTTGCATATGCTTGGATCGTGTGCTGTATTGTACCAGTTTTTTAGGAGGGCAAGAAATGTGGGATCGCGTGGGGTCTCTCTCTCTCCTGGGAGTAAGTAGTGAGGGCAAAATAAGAATTGGATTCGGGATTAATTTTGATTTTCTTTTTCAAGGTGAACAACACGTGGTGATGGGAAATTGAACCTAGCTCATATGGATTGATTCGAGTGCAAAAGAAAAAAAAAAAGATCATTAAAACGATAACACGAACCAGCAATACCAAGCTGACAAAAGTCAAAGAAACCCTACCAAAATCTAAGCTAGCAGCTCTAGTCAAAATGTATTGAATTCAATCACTAATTTACAGAACTTATGGTTGTTTTAAAAGATTAAATTCTCAGTTGAATTTATTTTTTTTTTCTAGAATGTACTTTACAAAATATATATATAAAAGGATAATTGAAAGATATCAATAATTTTTTTATTAAAAAATATAATCCAAACCATTTTCTCTATCACTATTTATAAGGTATTTGAACTCCATCAACACTTTTCTGGATTAACGGAATATCGAAATGTTTACAAATTGATCTAGACATCACTAAAAAAAAAGTCATTTGAACCAACTTTGGTTATCATTAAATATAAATAATTGTTATTAGTTTATTATGAATTTTTTGATTTTTTTGTCACATTACTCTTATGTTTTTTTTTTTATTTCATTAGTCACTTATGAGTTAATCATAAATAGAGTTTTTTTTAAAAAAAATTTTACAAACGGTCGGTGAGTGAAAGATTATGAGCCGAGAAACTAGAACTTGTCAATGTCACGATAAGAATATTAGTATTGAAAATCGAGCATTATTAATAATAGTTGTATAAAGTATCATACAATAAAATTAAAAATAAAAATGTATTTAAGAAAAAGTAATTTAACCTATCATCCACCTCCTCTTGATCAAAATAAAATTTATCTAAAATTAAAATATAGAAATATCCATGTATAATTTTCAATTTTTTTTAAAGAAAAAATGCAATTAATTAAATTCATACTTTCTCCGTCACTATTTATAATTCATTAAAGTTAACTTTTATTATCATTAATTATAAGTCATCATTGTTAGTTTATTAGGTAGTTGATTAAATGTTTATCTTATTACCCGTATCTAAGTTATTCATCTCTCTCTATCCAAAACTCTCTTCTAAAAATTCTTAATTTTAAAAAATAACAACCGATGATTTATAAATAATGATTAAGGGAGTATTAATTAATATGGATATATATCATTACGATTTATAAAAAATATTTTCAAATTATACTGTACGTTAAGTCTAATATTTTGTATCTTTTTTTTCTTTTAGTGGTGTCCAGACCAATATTTAGTACTCTTATAATTCTTTTAAAATAAGAAATTATGTAGAATTTTACATGACCTTAATTAGAAGTTAACAAAATAAAATTGTTTTAACCTACCATTTCTTTTTTTTTTTTTTTGGGAAGTTAATTATATTATATTATTTTTTTATTCTATATGTTAAATAAACTAATATTGTTAATCTTAACCAAAAGATCGAGAAAGGTTTGAGTTATCTTATATTGGATCTTTTCCTTTTATACAATCTTCAATCTTCTCTTATTTCATAGATTGTCGATTTGGAAAAAGATTATAAGTTTTTCAAATATTTATATGTTATTATTATTATTATGTTGAGACTCTCTCTTGTTATATTATTATATCTTTTTCTAAAATATTTTAACATTATCTTGTTAGAAAGAGAAATAATCCTTTTTATGTGATTATATTATAATTATTATTTATTCTTTTATTGGACTCTCTCATAATTATCTCTTTTTCTTTACAAAAACTTTCTTTTGTTATTATTTATTTTTCCTAAAATAATGTTTTGATGTATATTTTACTTTAAAAAGAAAATAATCAAATTGGATATAAATAAATGTATTCTAAATTTTGAAAAAATGATAATGGTCAACCTCACATACTTTTAAAACTATTTCTATATATTAATATAAATATCTCCAAGAAGCCTTTGCCGACTTTTTATCCCCAAGTCGTTGAGCTTTTACAATCGCAATTTCTTAGTTACCTCAATAAATAAATAAATACATGTCGTTGTCCTAGTGGGTACTGGGACCTACTTTATCTTTCCGTGTGGAGTGCGTGTATTTTCACCGTCATCCATTCCAAACCCAGCAGTGTAGAATAGAACCTTCTACCATGGTCGATTCTTCCTCAGATTTCACGACTCAACACTACAGATTTTCATCCTTGAAGAAACAAAATTATTTTAAATGATACTTCACTCTCATTCAAAATAAATCACTTGTTATTAATTTATAAAAATTAAGATAACTCTCTTTTTCCTAATATATCCTCTCAATTATCATTTTAAAAAATTGAACAGCATTTCATTATATATTATTAGAGAGGTAATATAAAAAAAATATCATCAAATACTTAATTAATTAATAATAATGACTTATAATTAATGACAAGAAAAATAAGTTATAGAAAGACTAATTTTTTAGTTTTTCTCTTTTGAATAAATGGTTGCAAGTATTAATTAAAATATTTTATATATAGCAACAAGTACTCCCTCCATCCGAAAGTGGATGTTCACATTATTCTTTTGAATTGTCCAAAAATAAATATCTCATTTCCTAAATTAATAAAATTTTCTTAAAAAATTAATATTATTATGTGTAAAATAAACTAAGTCAAATTTATGCAAGTTAAAATGAAACATTCAATTAAAGAGTATTCAATGTTTTCTAAAAGTGAAATTATACTTCAATTTATAATTAAAGAAACAATATGTTTCAATCTTTTATTAAATCTGAAGATGAATAGGAATTCATACTTGATGTATTTAGAAATACTTATTTGAATTTGAAATTGGAATACTCTCTACATTCAACACATTTTGTCAGGCACTTTGACATCTTCCATATCCATTTCCTAGTTTGCAGTTGAAGAAGAGTCATCTCTCTGTGTGTGAATGTTCCATCCAAAATGTATTCATTTGTACCCACATCTGCTGAATCAAGTCTCGAGATGTAATGTTTTTAGGAGACAACTTTACAATGGGAATGGAGGAGATACCATAAGGTTTAATCTACTCTAATCTTACAAGCTTCATCAATCAAAGTTTTATTTTGTTACTGATTTCAATATTGATTCATCCAGCCGCTGTACATAATCAGTCTTGTACTTCTTCAAGTCCTAAATATAGTACAAAAAAGACAAAAGAATGGACCAAGGAGAAAGTGCAGAACATGATGATACACTTCAAAGAAACTGGAATTTCATAAGAAGCCTCACAGATTTAAGTCTTTCTCCCTTCTTGTCATAAAGAGGAACGGCTCGAATCCCTTGTCTCAATTCTGAAACCGGTAAACATGTCTGCCCTCCAAAATCATCCCTCTCATGCATGTCATGTTCCCGTACTTCAATTCGGAGCAATGCTAACTCAGGAATTGTCAAGGGAAATAGAAATTCTTCATTCCAGATAGGTCCCCACTCATCCTCAATTATCCTTGTCTTTCTCTTTGCATTATCTGCCGGTGCTCCAACTATATATATCTGCCATGCATTGGAGTTAAGAAGATGATGCAAAAAATAAATCCAATAATTTTCCTATAACATGGTGACCAAAGAGAAGGGACTCATATTTTACAGGCCTGCATGCCCAGAAAAAATGAGGAATACAACCCCAAAATGTGACAAGTTGTTCAGTTCTTGCATTAAGCATGCATGAAAAAAGGAACCGTTAGAAACCAGAAGGCCATTCATGGGGAAAGCATTTATTAGTGAACTCCACACATTGTATTGATCAAGCTCGGTGGAAACCTTTAATAATTTTGGACTGATCTTTCCATAATACTAATATATTTTGCTATATATCACTGTCATTCAACGAAGTCTTGTTATCAATTGTCACATGACTGAGACCAGGAAAATTCAGTGGTATCATGAATAGAAAGTGCCTTTTTTCACTGGAAGAAGTTATGTGATTGTTTTGATGACATTTCAGCCCGTCAGTGCCGATTGTACTCAAGCAAAATCCCTCAAGAGCATGTCAAATAAATCAGTCATTGCGAACCTTTAAATTTTTAGCTTGAACCAGAAATGACCAAACAGATTCTTTCACTTTCCATCCTCCAATCACTACTCCCCTATCCCCACCTCTTCCTCAAAACCATTTCCCCAGTCAAATTTGCTAGGTAACTTTTTAGGGGCAAAAAAAGATCATATTTTCTATGTTTAGCTAGTAATTTGCCAATCAACTTTTTGGTAAGTGATGAACATAATAATTCCTAATTGAAAGGGTTTTTTTTTATGATTTACATCAAGTGTATTCCAGTATAAGCGATAAAAAATCAGAATAAAGAATCATTCTTCAGCCACCAATAAAAAGGGTGAAAAGGAGAAAAGAGTAGAAGGACAGAACAGGGAGCACTCAAGTATTCAACTAGCCAAGTAACGTTTTAAATACCGAGTTCTCATACTGACCTTTGTATAGAAGTCTGGAGGGGAATATGCATCAAAATGTGTATGACTGAAATCTAAGCGCCATCCATCTCCCAGGTAAACCTTAACCTGTCCAGAAATGATAATACTGTGACACAGTCTTCAAGTTGAAATATGCTAAAACGGTGTGTCAATGAGGTATTCACCTGTAGAGTTTTCCTTGCTGGCAATGATAATTTAGGATCAAATACCTTATCATTTGGACCTTTACTCATAAGAAACCCGGGTTTTTTAACATAACCACAGCCTCCATTAGCTCTAAACATACCATGCATTAACCAGAGTGATTTACCGTACCCCTGTTACATGAAATATTTCAAGGAGAAGCAAAGAAAGGAGATCATTACTGATCTAAGCCCTTTGATAAAATGGTGGACGGAAATACTAAAAGAAAGATAAAGAGTTTTGAACTACTCAAAACCTCCATTTTTTATGCAGATTGCTTATGAACCCAATTATGACATTGATGCAGTGGAACCTCCTGTCTCTTCACCATGGTCATGACTCATAATGAAATTGTGTGTTTTAAGACTGATTATATTCATCAAGCTAAAGGAAAATGAATTGAGTACAGACAAAATGCAGGGTACAATGTTCAGGAACAAAACTTTGCAAAGTATACCTGCATATTGAAGGCAACCATCTGAGCTCCATGAATCCACGCAGTTAAAGGCTTAAAATTGGATGAGGTGACTCTTGTTCCCTTTGGATATACCCTCAAGATATTCTTCTGGGTAAATCTAAAATTGAAACTGGATTAAGCACAGGAAGGAGAAGGGAGAAGGCCAGAAAGAGCTGAACTGAACAACTATTAAGATGATAAAAGAAGAGATCTAGTATTTCATGGGAGAAAGATTTCATCAAGACTTCACTGAATACCTCACGATATATCTTCCATATGATGATGCAGCCTTTTCAAGTGCTTGTTCACTAAGACTAAGACGGTTAACTTTACCCATCCCAGTTGCCAAAGCATGCCTCAAGCCATTTTTTGGCTTTCCAGCATGAATAGCAATCAGACGCTTATACGTGGGTGCCGCTAGCTGACATGATTTCTTGTTCTGGACATCACTATCTTCATCATCTTGATCACTGTCAAACTGAATTTAAAGCAACTTGAGAAATCCATGAGCTAAGTGAATGATTTAATATGGAAGCCAAGGTGTACTAAAGGATTGAAGCCAACAACTAAACTTATAGAAAAAAACATATGATTTAGCATGCAAGACAGGGTGCATTAAAGGATTGAAGCCAACAACTAAACTTTTAGAAAAAAGAACATATGGATTTACCCTCTCAAGGGTTTGGATACAGTCACAAAATTGGAAGAAAAAAAAAAAAAAAAAAGTCTCTTAGTCTAGCATTACATGTGCTTCATTAGATCAGTAACTTTAATCATAACCCAGACGCTAGTTGCAAGTAACTTTCATTAAGAAACTCCAGAACATAAATTGAAATGATATTTCTTTGCTTAACGGTCCTTACGGTCATTTAGTCCAACTTAGATTCCAAGTCTCATTGACAGCAACAAAGGAAAAAATTGCTAGTGTCAATAACAGCAATAGAATGGAAAAACATTTCCTCCATTCTTGTATTCCAATCATTGACAGCCTTAAAATCAAAAAACAATTGTACCATGTTTATCCTTGCACTAGGTTCTGATTCAGTTGTTTGCTCAGATGCATCTTTCACAAGAAGTTCCTCCTCAGGCCAATCCTTTTCCACTGGTGAGGAGCATTCTCCTTCTTTGTACTCTTTGGGTGGTTTGGTCGAGAGAATAATCCGGTGTTTCAGCAATTCAGGTGAAGGAAATTCTTCTAAGAATCCTGAATCTGGGTAGTACAGCAGATCTCCAAAAACTTGAATGACCATCTAGAATCAGAAAGGTTATTCATCCCAACTATTAAATGTTCCTTAAAACAGAACAAATGGAGACTGAAAAATGTACAAACTAACCTCTGCAACTTTAGCCTGAAGATCAGGAGTAAGATGATCTTCTAAAGTTATTATTACAGGGTAATGAGATGTGACAAATGCATGCTCTTTAATAGACTTCAGGCATTTTATGAGTGGTATTGGAGTGGTTAGAGTCCTGAAATTGGTCACAGGTGTAATTACTAAAACTTTTACTTCTAAGAATGGCAAAGAACTTTACCAAAAAAGACAGAAAGAACTTAAACATCTAGAAAATTTCCAGAATAAAAATGTTTTGAGAAACTTCTGCTAAGCAAGATTTAAGACACATCTTGATTGTGAGATTCCATATATCGCAGAGGCACACTACCGAATATTGATACAAGCAAGAAAGCAACTAAAGGAGCCACAAATAAATTAAATTTACAGGTAAAACTAGGATCACATCATACCTTCCATGAAGAACATGCACATCATCTTTTGCAGAATTCGGCCACAAGTCTAATTCTATTCCCCTCACACCTCTTTGGAGGGCTTTTACAATTGGTATTTCACTACAATCGCTGCTCAATTGGTTCCCAGTAAGATAGGAATTGTGGCCTGTATATATGAAATAATGTTGCAATGGAGCAGTCATATCATGATGTACCTGGAATAATAAAAATTGTTAAACACAATCAATATTATATCTACTTTGCAATGTGTAAATGATATCTCTACGGAATATGGGATACATGTCTAAGCCATGCCTAAATATATGTATTTATTGATTAAAGATACTCAAGATTGGAGGAAACTAATGTGCTGTGTGAGAGACCTTTTCATCACACTGTATCTCATGCATCGATTGACTCCTCTGCCCATAAAATTAAGCATCAATAGATGCTTTTCTCATCACATTCAAGAACCCCTTTTTTTAATATATTCATTTTTCTCTTAACTCCAATCAATGGCTTGAGTGCATCTTCTAGATTGACCAAAATTTTATTACAGTGTTTTCTTTCTCTGGACTAATCTATACAGGATTATTTCCAGAGAAAGGAAACAATTGGTCATGAAACTGAATATGGTTCTCAATTAAAGAGATAAAGATCAGGCTCATCTCAAACAATAACCTCACAGAATTTCATGTTTCAGCTATGGATGCAAGTAATTCAAAAAATGCTGTTTAGCTATCATTCATTACTGAATATTCTAAAAAGACTATATATAAAAGTGGCCTTCCAAAGTTCAAAAGAAGAAAAGCATGAAGATTACTTATGGATGTCCTAACCATGGTATGCTTCGGAGTACATATTAAAGTTATCAGAACAAACTGCGTCCTTTGATGGTTTTCCTTCATAACCTCTTTCTTTCAGAATTTGGTTGAACTCCTTTTTCGAATACAAATCATCTAATCTTCTTCTTGATTTTGGGAGGAGATAAGTAAGAATTTCAATTAGAGATCCTATACGGGTCAGACTAGAACCTTTCCATTACAGAATGCTAATAAAATAAATTATTAAAAAATTCTCCATAAAATACTGGAATTAGTGAACCAGTCACTTACTGTGGCAACTAAATTGGTAGTGATTTCGGAAACTGTTACTCAGTTGCCAACATGGGATGTTGCTTCATACTTTTAAGCTAATTAAACAAGAACTTTGGGGGAACAAAAGGAAATGATCAAGAACTTTTCTTCATTCTTTTTTATGGTCTTCTAATATTAATTTGGGAGTTATTATTACATCCAAAATCTAGAAGTGGAAAGGTAAAAAATTTTCACCAAAAGCAATTGAAGAAAGAAGAGGAAGAAGAAGAGACCTCAGATTTGATGGGGCCATTGAGATCGGCCTCAAATAAGTAATAGAAGAAATCCTCAAGGGTAAGCCCTCGGTGACCCAAGATGGTCAAATGGTGGCGACTATGGATAACCTGGTTCATGATCTTCTCTGCATCAGCCACTGTGCAACCTTCCTCTCTCTGATACTCAACCAAGAACGTCGCAAACTGATCGGCGTGCATATGGGTCCCACGCGCAGAGTATTTTTCAAAGGCATTTTGCACTTCCGGCGGTGGTTCCGTCTCACTGATCTTGAACTTCCGGTTAAAGCAACCGAACATCTTATAATAATTATAACTCCCCATGTTTTTCTTTTCTTCCCAGAAAATTGAAAACCCAATTCTTTCTCTTCCTCTTCCTGTCCTCTCTCTACATCTCTCTACAATTTATATATGCAAGAAAATGTAATCTGTTTTATCATGGGTTGAATCGTTCTTCAGAGCGTTTACATTTCTTTTAAAATATATAAATATATAAGGAGAGAGAAAAAGTGAAAAAGAAGGAAAAAGACCAAAAATGTTGCAGGATACCAAAATCTCAGACGGAATTAATTTTGAGGAATAGGATGAAATATTCCGGGTACGGCTAAATTTGAGCAGTCATTGAAGCTTCGATCATTTTCAGACGCCTCGGCCTTCTTTAGTTTTGATCCATCGATAATTCCATGCATCGTTTTTATTCGTTCCCTTTTTAATTTTTTTTTTTCTAAAAAAATTAAGTTTTCGATTATTTCCAAACCAACTCGTTTCCCGCCATTCCGAAACTACCCTGTTTTTGGCCTTTTCCATATGGACTCCATGTCCCACACGCAGATCTTAGATTTGATGATTCAAATTAATTTAAGGGATATTATTTATTCTTTGATAACACATGATATAATATATTATGAAAAAAATTTGTGATGATTTAATAAATTGTATTTATAATAGAATTTTTCTTTTCTAATAATCTACTCCTTTATAGTTAAAATTTTCTTTTTCTTTTTTTCATTATTATTCTCCATGAATATTTTTTTTCCATTTATTGTAAATAACAATAACGGTAATTATTAATAAGAAAAGACAAAGGATATTTTTTTAAGAAGTCTGGTGAAAAAGTATCCTTACCCATGATTTAGAGGCCAGAGTTCGAGAAAGAAACAAAATGTTGCTGAGTTGAAGTGCATCTTAGCGATTCTATCAAATTAATTGAATTTAGGTAATTATTTTCAGTCATTTCTAAACTTTCTCAAAAACTAATATTTTTGAGTTGAAGTGTATTTTAGAGATTCTATCAAATTAATTAAATTTAAGGTAATTATTTTTAGGCCCCCATTCCAGGGGTATTTTGGTTCTTTGATTTTTTTTTTTTTTTCTCTTCTTCCCTTTCTTCTTCGCCAGATCTGCTCCTCTTGCTTCAGATTTGGCGCTTTTTTTCTTTTCTTTTCTTCCATTTCTGGCTATTTTGGACAAAAGGCCATTCAATAAGAAAATGAAGGATTCAACAGATTAGGTTGCTAAGGATCGAGGATACCGAGGGGTATGCACTTAGTGCAACAGGAACATCATCCTTCGAGCAATAGAAAGCCGAGAAATCAAGCTTCATGAGGGATTGATTTTCTTAAGACAGAGCCTGCAACCTTTCTCCAGATGCCAACTGGGGCCGCTAGTGCCAGCGGACAAGCTTAATTTCATTCAAGCAGGCCATTGAGAAGCTAAGAGCTGAAAAGTGGACTGGTTTCTGGCGTAAATAGTGGGTGAAGAAACAGCAGGGAAGGCTTGGCGGGGGAGGTGAGCAATGAGAGTGGCAGTGGCTGGTGGACGAGAGAAGGGGGTATCCCCATGGGGATATGAGAGAGATGTCAAGGTGGGTTACAGATCCGAAGCAAGTAGGTAGAAAGAAAAGGTCACGGATGTTACGACAGGTTGGGTTGACGGAAGAGACGTTGGGAAAGGTGGCAGCAAGGTTGCGCAGAGGTAGGTCTGGCCGTCAATGGCAATGACCAAATCTGTGTGGTCGCGATTGAACAGATCTGGATGGAGGTGGTGGCTGACGCCATGAAGGGGACTATCGAGAAGGAGGAAGAGGAGAGATAGACTACCGGCGACGGGTTCCGGTAGCTTGGATTGGGGATGAAGAAGCGAAAATCTGGTCGGAGAAGAAGAGCGGCGGACAGATGCCGATCTGGAAGAGAGATTTGAAGCCAGAAATGGAAGAGGGAAAAAAAAAAAAGGGTCTGACACGGGGAGAGAAAGAAGGACAAAAAAATCCCTGAAATTCGGCCCGTGAACGGCAAGTTGATGACATGGGCCAGTTTTTATAATTTTTCATTATTGAGGAAGTTAGTATGAAAAAATAGATAAATTATATAAATAAAGATGTTTTGTTAAAATTTGAGACATTAAAATAAACTTTTTTTGTTAGAATTTCGGACACTCATTTTTTGATGTAGAAAGCTCAGAGAGAGAATTTAAAACTAATGGGTGTTAAAATGATTATATTTGATCTATCTCCAGTAGCTTAAGCTTTTAGAATATATGAAAATTTATTCCAATATCAGAATCGGATGTCTTCTGTTTTATATTGCGTTAGTATCCATATATTGGGTTTGTCATTGAAAATTTATATTAAAAGAGGACTTTGGTTACAATAATTAAATTTAACTTATCTCTAATAACTTAAGCATTTAGAATAGATGAAAATTTATTGGGTAGTGTTATACAAAAGAATTTGACTATAAGCCTAAGTATGTGGAATCAATTTTTATGTATTACTCTCTCTATTTCTTTTTACAAGTCATTTTTAGCTAATCAATTTTATTTCAAAATAAAATCACTTTACACTTTATAAGAGGTATTTTTATTTACCAACAAACATTTGATAAAAATTTTCCTTTCATACTCTTCTATCATATTAAATATTAGAATTAAATTATTATAAGTATTATTTATTATAAGAGATATTTTAATTTAAAAAAATTAATTACTAAAATAATATTATCTTGATTTTAAAACCTTAAACGATTTTTAAAAAGGGAACCAACGAGAAAGTAATAGTCTACAAGACTCTGTTAATGCTGTAAAAGTAAGATTGATTTTTTTCTTAAATCCAAACCTCGTACGTACGATTCGGAGTTCTTTGGAGTTTGAGTCGGCTGACATGCGAGGTGTTGGATGGATATTTGTCTGCCAACATCAAGAGATGGAATTTAAAGTTTAGAAAAGGCATTGGTTCCTTTTGTTTTGAACAAATTTCCAGAAGTGTTCTATTTCTTTGTCACCATAAGGTTTTAGAAAGAAATGCATATAGGTTCAAAATTGAATGTCTATATTTATATTTTGAATGATTTAAAATTGAATGTTTTATTTTTTAAATTAGTAAAAAATTTACAAATAAATTGATATTATTATATTGAAAATAAATAAAATTGGACAAAGAAATTACAACGAGAAATCAAACAACCTGTAATTTCTCTTCAATGTTTAATGTAGCGGTAATTTAATTTCTCAATATGTACATACTCTTTTGTTTGAACATAAATGACTTTTTATATTTTTAAAAATGTATTGAATAAAGAATTTCTAATATTATTCTTAATTATTTCTTATCATCGCAAGTAGCAATTCTACCTTCATTCTCAATTAACATCGATTTTAAGTGATGTAATATGAAGGATGTTTTAATAATTACGCACTCCGTCACTAAATAAAAATCATTGTAACTAATTTTTTCTATTGTTAGTTATAAGTTATTATTGTTAGTTAATTAGGTATTTAAAGGTATTTTTTCTATATTACCCTTCTAAAGATTTATAATGAAATGATGTTCAACTTTTTTAAAAATGATGATTAGAAAAAAGTTAACTTAATTTTTATAAAAGTAAAGTAATGAAATTGCACATGCTAGCTTATATATAAATATATATATATATATATGTATATATTTATTTATATAAAGTAATGTTTAAAAGAAAATTTAATTTAATTTGTATTTCCAAATCTTAAAAGTTACTCCTTCTAATTCATCACATAGGTCTTTTAGTTTTTTCTTCATACATATTAAGGATACTAAAAATAATGCATTGATCCAATCAAAATATCGAAAATTGAAGTAAAAAAGAAGTATAAGGGTAAGATAGGAAAATAATAATAAAAATTCATGAAATTTCATAAAGTGACCTATCTCATGAAACAAATTTGAAAATTTAAAGCAACATATATTATGAATTCGAACTAGTATATAAAATGAAATGGAGGGACTATAATAGATTCATTTTGACTCATCCAATCCTTAAACTACATCTCAAAGGCTTCAGTTTGCTTGACCTTATCATTCATCAATTAGATTGGTCAAAATGACTCCAAATTATTATGAAATTTGTGAAGAATTTGATCAAAAGGATCAAAATGTATATTATTTAATGACTGAACAAGTTAAAAAATCTTCAGATATCAAAGCTTACAAAAGAGTATAGTTTAAGGACTAGATTGATCAATAATTCTATATCATATGCATTTTAATTACTAAAATTAATTTTTTTAAAAAACCTAAAAAAATAAATCCACCTCCCTATTTATAACAATCCATCCATCCAACGTGCAACTCAGCCCTCAAACGGTTTAATTTACATTTAGAATAGACTGCAAAAATGGATTTTTTTTTCCTTTGTAAAATGTCAAGTTTAGGGTACTCTTCTATTCCACAATTTTTTTATCACACTCTTTATACATTAATAAAAAATTTAACCATGTTTATAACTTGTTTTATGCAGTATTTATAGACTAGATTTTAAAAGATAATCTAAAGACACATTTTCGAGACAGTTTTTATTAATTAATATACAGCAAAATATATATATATATATATAAAAAAAATTCAAAAGTGAATTTCATAGTTGAATCCAGTACATTTTAATCCAAATTTATTCTCTGTAACCTTTTCTTATTTTTTAAATCTTGACTTCAAACACGTTCCAAAATAAACTCTAAGCACGAAGGCAAAGTGATAATCCAAATACCACAGTCTAATTTTCTTTTGTGGGAAATGCAATATTTATATATATATTATACTTTATGTTAAATCTCTAAGAGTCAACTAACTTTTTTTTTTAAAGAAAAAAATAAATTCTTTTTAAAAAATTTATTTTTTGTAAATATATTTTATAAACTAAACCTCCTTAAAAATAAATTAAATCCTAAGGATGCTTGATCAAAATTATTTTAATTTTTTGTAAAGATAATTGACCGTCAATTGACCATTAGAGATTTAATAGAAGCATCTGGAGTCCATTATAATATCTTCATATATATATATATATATATAAGCAATTATTCCAATGCATTATTGGGAAAATGGGTGAAAGATTTGTTAGCCAATATAATTTGCATTAACAAGATATTTAGTTGCGACCCTTTAGGTCCGACGTGGTACGTTCCTTTATATAAATATATTAGAAATGCACC
>JAOXNR010000022.1:2671927-2699481 GCA_028571225.1 Parsonsia alboflavescens
ATTATCTATTTTCTAATCCATTAGTATCTCCATACTAATCATAGAGAATAAACATAAGCTAATCTTAACGAATTATTATTGTCCAAAGAATAATTCAACGATTAGGAACATCTATTTAAATTATTCATATAAAGAGATAATATCACATTAATTCCTACTCATAAGAATAATATCTCTTGATAAATAATTAAGAACGTAGGAAGACAATAAATAAATAAAACATTTTATTTATTAATAAAATAATTACATGATTTATGGCATACTAATATAACAATCAGAAACTTGAGCAGCAGTAACAAGCCATTGTGCCAGAGGCCAACCAGAATGGACTCATCATTCCCAGTACTACTCAAATAGTTAGCAGCAACAAAAGTCTTTTAGGTGATCCAAGCTTACGGTCTTATCATGCCTGGGTTGCAAATGGTTGTACCACCATTTTGATTTCTTTCTTTAGCCAAGTCCATTATAGGGTTTGTTGGCTCCTCATTTGGCTTGACCATTTTTAGCAATGTTCGTTGGTTATGTGCTAAGAGCCTGCAGATCCTGGTTCTGGAGTCTACCATTGGGGTATTGACAATTATGGCAATGGTGAAACGGCTATTTTTGGTGCCTTAATAGAAGGATTTCATCAAGAAAGGTGCCGCCGGTGAAGAAGATTGTTTTTTTTAAACAAAAAAATTATTGGATTTATTTGAATACATAAAATGATATTCTTATCCCTTTGAATTCATCATATGCCTTGCTCCTCTATGGGATTGACTGGAAATAGTTGATATTGACCATTTTGGCTTTATTTAGTGGAGGTTCTTAATGGTTAAAAAAAGAGAAAAGGATCTAATGATATTTTGAAACAAATATAAGGGACTATTTTGCCTAAAAATCTTTTTAAAAAATTCTTCTAAAAAAATTATTTTTTATTGACATATTTTTATAAACTAAACTCTAAAAGAACAAATTAATTTCTAATGGTATTTGATCAAATTTTATTTTATTTTTAAAAAAAGTTACTATTAACTTTGATCGTAAGAAATTTAATAGAAGCACTTTATAATTTGAGTTCAATAATATTCTATAATATTTTCATATATATATAGGAATGGAATGATAGTGTGTGCTACGGAGCACACACTAACAAGTACTCCACTTAAATCTCTAAGGATCAAAGTTAACGGTTAATTATTAAGAAAAAATAAATTATTTTATAAAAAATTATTTTTTCAAATATTTTTTATAAAGTATTGTAAAACTGTGCCAGCAAATGTTATTCCATTGACTCAGCGTTCCGTTGTATAAAGGACACCTTGATCAAGTAATATTTAAAATACACATGATTGTAATTTTTTTTTATTGAGATCATTCTTTTTATGTTGAATTATATAAGATATAAAGTGTATATGTAATTGAATTTTTATGTTATAAATTCGTGGAAGAAAAAAGAAACAGTAACTATTGTAAAAATATTCATTAATAAATAATACTTTCAAAATTTTGAAAATAAATTATCGAATGTTTTAATATAAAAATTCTCATCGTGTTTCGAAAAAACGTAGTCTTTTTTGTTGCTTTATCCATAATTTCCAGCCATTATGAATAATTTGATCATAAAAAATCAGCCATTATGAATGATATGAACAATTATATATATAGGAAAATTGGTGAGTTTAGTCCCCAAAATTTTAGGTTTTGGTAATTATAATTTCTGAAGGGTTTTTTTTTTAACCTTTTATAATCCCCTAAATTTTTTCAAATTTTGATTAAGGTCTTTTTTATGTTTTCCGATGATATCAAGGGTTTTGTTTTTAAAAAAATTAAAGGACAAAAGGCAATTTAGTCCTCATTATTAATGAATGGTTATCGGAATATATTTTTATTCGAAACTTTTCAAAATCTTCAAGGTTAAACCTTTTGTCCTTTAGATTGTCATTAGATTCTAATTGAATTATTGCAGGAAAATATGAAAAGGACCATAATAACAATTTTAAACTTTTGGGGACTACAAAAGGCAAAAAAAAAAAAAACCTTTGGAAACCATAACCACCAAACTCATCAATTTTCGCCATATAAATAAATATATATATATATATATATGTATGTATGTATATGTGTATATTTTGGAAGATACTAAGAATCTTTAAATAAATATTACTTTTA
Source organism: Parsonsia alboflavescens (assembly GCA_028571225.1). Lineage (NCBI taxonomy): Eukaryota > Viridiplantae > Streptophyta > Magnoliopsida > Gentianales > Apocynaceae > Parsonsia > Parsonsia alboflavescens. The sequence goes on from JAOXNR010000022.1 coordinate 2,674,079, forward strand.
GCTGTGAATATTTTGTTTTTCCACAAAATTTAATAATTTTAAGAAGAAACTAAATAGTCAAAAGGAAATTTAAGAGTTAATAGATAAATTAAGAAAATTAAAAAGTGTTAAGTTTTTATGGCGCATCCAAGTCACATAAATACATGACTTGAAGGATCCTACGAACTAAGTTGTTATCTATTCAGTAGATGTTTCTAGGGTTGTTCATGTTCAATTATAATTAAATTTTATAATCAAATCATTTTAGTTGGTTATAAAAATTAGAGTATAATCGAATCAACCAAACCATTTGTAAATTGGTTTTGGATAGTTTTGTTCCTTTATAATTGATTTGAAATTTTTTTCTCTTTCTTTAAACTATTTTTATGCTATATATTTATTATATATCATATATATAATAATACTAATATATAGTACATATTATAATTGTATTTATAATGCATTATAGTGGTTAGATTAGTCAACGATTGATTCAAATTTTCTTTCTTACTTATATTATTTTGTTTTTAATATAATTGTGTTTTATATGTTATTTATTTTATATTATTATATTTGAGCGGTTTTGGTTCAATTTTAACTGATTAGATTTGTAATTGATAACAAAATTAAAAAGTGAAGAATATTGATTTTTGGATCATTCATAACCGATTAGATATCGACTTTGGTCTGTTTTATGTAGAATTTGATTAGTTTGATTATTGCTAATTGGTTTTGATCAATTTTAAACACTCGTAGATGTCTCTATTTTTATATATTACTTTGTGACACAGAATGCTTAACCATCAACGCAGAATTACAAGTTTGTGCTTATACTATTGAAAAATGGCACTAATCTTCGTATGCAAATATAATTAGAAATAATATAGAGTGCACCAATGCATTCGATATAAAATACGTAGTTAAATCTTTAATGGTCAAAGTTAATAGTTAACTTTTTGGTTTAGTTTATCCTTTTAGTATATAATATATAAAAATATATTTTAAAAAATCTTTTTTTATTGAAATTTTTTTTTTTTTTTTTATAAAAAATCAAATATTGACTATTAGAACTTTACTATGCACTTCGTACATTCTATAACTTTACCTTAAATATAATATAATCCCTCTTTCAGGAATTAAATTGCCTTACTTATTTTAACTTGATAAAAATAATTAAAGATTATATTTAACTTTCATAAGAAGTGATAAATTTATATTAAAAATATTTTAACTTTTTTTTCAAAAAAAAAAAATCATTTAAATCTAGATAACTCAAAATGAAAATAAAATATTTAAATTTGAACAAAGATACTATTAAAATATCGAAAAGAAGACACTATTAAAAATACATAAATAGAGTATTACTTACACTTTTTTATCTGCATATATATATATATATATATATATTCGACAATATAAGAAATAGTTAAAATAATTAGTAATTACTAAATGTATTCCCTTGATTGAAATATTTTTAAAACAATAGTAACTTATTTGATTTTAATTTTTATAACTTCATATTTTTATATTTAAATATTGAAATTCTTTTACCTCCATACAAACTACAAAATAATTTAGGCCTAATTAACTATTCAATAGAATCTCAGACGATATTGTATTGCTTTAACGCTATATATTAGAAATAATTGTATAAAATAGTTTATGATATTATTTTGAAAAAAGTATTTAATAAAATATATCAAAATGAGATCATATATAAATATAATATACAACTTATTAATAATCTAGAAAGTCTAAAATCAACTGGTATAAAAATTTTCAAAGTTAGAAAGGAAAATTAGCGTATATTATGTAAACTATTAACGTTTTTTTTCAAATATCTATACTATTTGCTTCACTTGCCTCTATTTCAAGGATATAAAAATATTTATAAATAAAGACAAAGATAATGAATATTTGGAACATTTTATTTTCCAAGCGAAATTCCCTAAGTATATATAAAAGAGTGAAGCCTTCTTATCTTAATGCAGTGAAAAATCTTTTGCAATCCTTAAAGAAATTGTTCACTAAGTGAAATGTATATAATTTATATATTTTACTCTAATTTACCAAGTTAAAAATATTACATTGAAAAATCTTTAAGGATTAACTTAAAATTCTCAATAATATACATCATTATTTTTAAAAAATTTCTCAACATAAATCATAAATACTATAATATCTAAAAAATTTCTATAAACTATAAACTATAAAATTTTCTAATAAGAACTTATCAAATAATATATATATATATATATATATTTAAACAATCAAAATAGGAATGAAATTCTTATTTTCCTTGAAAGATATGGAAACAGACGTATAGAAGATAGACAAAAAGGGACTGCCATGTATTATAAATCAATAGTATAGTTTTTGAGAAAGGCATTCGACATGTCATCCATTTTGATCCGAGCTATCTTTACACAATTTTGATAGATTTCTTCTACTAAGAAGAAAGTCAGCAACTGCACTATTTACCGTTTCCGAAAATCCAATTCAAAACTCCCATTTTGTTCTACCAGAAACCTCCTACCCACTTGCTACAGTCAGAACACCTGCAAAAATAATTAACTCAATATTAAATAATACAAAATGGAAAATTTATAAAAATTGATTCAATCTATTATAAAAATAAAATTATAAATGATAATTCAAATTTAAAAAATATTTTCTCACTGAAAAATTCAAAAAAAATTATAAATTATGAATGAATAAATAAATAAATAAAAGCTACAATTAGAAATAACCGAACCAACCACTTAAAACATTTTCTTCTTACCTTCTAATGTCGCCATTACGAACTTCATTTAATTGTATTTTAGTCTCTTCCAACTCCCTGATAACAAATAAATTAAATTTAGTTAAAATTATAATCAATAATTAAACAATTAACAATTAAATTAATTAGAGCTAAAATAAATTGACAGAGAATCATCATTTTTTTTTATCATTCATTTTATTCATCTTACCCATAAAAATTATTATATAAAAATACAATATTGATTGTTAATTTATACCTTTTGACCTTTAAAAGATCTTCCTTCAGTATTTCTAATTCTTCAGAACATGGACACCCACTAGAACAGCTACCCTGCTTCCAACCAGGCGGTGGAATCCAGAATGGATCTGCAACACCAGCTTTCTTTCTAATTTCAAGAAGATCTGTACTTTCCAACCAATACATTATCACTCCATTTGCATTATAGCACCTTTGAAAACGAGAAATCCCATCAGGGGCAACCCTTCCAGGTATATCCTTGAGAAGATGATCCAGCAGCCCTGTATTTCCAATTTCCTTTTGAGCCTCTTTTCTTAGAGCAGCCCGATAAATTGGATTGTCAGCTACTGCTTTCTTCTCCTTCAGAATTTTCAGTATGACTTTTTCTCCAGTTGCAAAACTTCACACAAAATCTTCAATTAGTCACATGGTCAGAATAACCAAAACATAGTTATGCAACAAAAAAAAAATAATATTCTTATGAGAAGACATGAAAAATTAAACAAAATCATCATAACTGTATCAAGAATACATACACCTAAAAAATCAACAATGCACACAAAATCTCCTATTATAAGGATTTTGTCTGTACCTCTCAGAAGACCACCATTTGTATTTCTTTCTTTTCTGATTCTCATCCACTATAAGCTCCTCAACTTTCTCTTCTTTCACCACCAAAGCAAGAGCATACTTATTGTCAATCTCATCAACCTTATCAACCTTTTCTTCCTCGGAGTCTATAGTTGAGGAAGACAAGTACTTGGTAGAAATCTCTTCAAATTCAACTTTTGGAACTAAAAAGGCATTCACCATCCAAAAAGCCTTCAAATCTTCCAAATTGTCAAATTCGGGGTAAGTAACGGAGCAGATAAGCACCCTCCGGGCAAGCTTCATCCCCATGATAAAGCACATATCAAGTTCAGGGTAAAAGCCAGATTTGCCTTTGCACATGATGTTATCAAGCGCCTGTTTACTTGGAAACTTAACTGTGACCTTGAACCTACTCTTATCACTCACCTATTTCAACAGCAGAGCTAAATTATATACATTATCCGAACAATTCTTATTAATCCCTTAAATTCAGCAAAATCATATAAATTAGACAAACAGTAACGCATTCTAAAATAAAATTGAATGGAAAAAATCAAACAGTGAAACCCAAAAGGAAAAAAAGCAGACAAGTGAAAATTAAACCCTAAAACCTCTGAATGACAATCACGATGACATACCATGACAACTTGTATTGACTTCAACCAAAAAGGTGTTCTCGGAGGAAGATTGTCATGAGAAATTTGGTAAAAGCCCCCAACTGCAACCTCAGTTTTAAGGGCTTTTCCTCCAACGCCGTGACTCGCCGCTTGAACCATCAAAACAGACTCTGATGGACAAGAATCGGTAAATACAATAAGGCTTCGCACCAAATACACAGACAACCAGAAAACAAGTACCGAGGAAAAATTATCGCATATATAAATAGATAAATAAATAAATGAAAAAACACGGGAACAAAAGCAGAGATGGGAGCGGAATACTTCAGAGTTAAAGGAAAAGCGATGATGAGAAGAGGGAGTCGGTTGGGCAGCTTGCTGAGTAGAGGTCTCCTTCACATACGCCCTTTAAGCAGTAGAACTACGTTCCGTACGCAGAATTGATAGAGATGGTGCTGCCGCTGTAGGAGGGAGGGTTTGGGTTTTGGGCAATATCGGGATGGCGGGGAGATACGGGTCGGACCGAAAAACAACCTCTTCAGGGTGTTACTGTTACTTTGGATTTTACGTTTCTATCGGTTGTTTTTTATATAGTTTATCAAATTTGATTTCGAGGAGGATTCGAAAATCATTATCATATTTTCAATTAGAATCTAATTTGCTCTCTTTAATATTTAATTTATTTACTTCTGTATACCAGATATTCTAAACCCACATTAATTTTGTCTTTTATGATTGTTTTGTTTTTTTATTGGTGGGTTTAGTCTCCAAAAGTTTAGATTTTGATAGTTATAGTCCCCAGAGGTTTTTTTTTTCCTTTTATAGTCCCCAAAAAATTTTCAAATTATGATTAATGTCCTTTTTATGTTTTCCAATGATAATCTGACCAGAATTAGAGGATGTTAAGGGTTTTGTTTTTTTAAAAAATAAAATACGAATGAGAATTTAATCCTCATCGATAATGCAATGGTTTTCAAAAAATATTTGTAATCGAAACTTCTTAAAATACTTAAGACTAAACCCTTTGACCATTAAATTTAAGTCGGATTCTGATCGGATTATAGCTAGAAAATATAAAAACGACCATAATCACAGTTTTAAAAAAATTTGTGAACTATAAATTCAAAAAAAAAACTTTAAGGATCATAACCTCCAAAACTTTAAATTTTTTGGACTAAACTCATAAATTTTCCTATTTTTTATCTTTCCTAGTTCTTTTGCTTACTATATTTTGGTTTTTCTTTATTTGCTCCTTTTCAAAATTTTCCTTTTTTTCTTTTTTTATCATTTTTTCCCTTCATTTATATTTCATGGACTAAACGTACCAAAAAAACTAAAGAGCACAAAATTTTAAAAAAACCTGAAATTTTAAGGACGAAAAGCACCAATTTCCCTAATGTAAAGTTTAAATTCTTTTAGAAATTAAAAGAAGAAACAAAAATGAAGATATAATTTTTAAATAACTTAGACTATAAATAAATATGTGTCTAACAAAATTAAAGAAATCCACAAAGAATACAAGGAAAAAAATATCAAAATTTAAAATTAAAATAAATTGAATTTGTGCCATATAAAGATCAGGACACTTATTATTTTTTCATTTTTTTTGTTTATGAGTTTATTTCGAAGAATTATTCACAATATTTTCCAATTCAAATGGATAGTAAAATTTATAAAATAGAATTTTTTTTAGTGTCTCAATAGTTTTGTTTTTAATAAAAGTTATTTATTTTTTTTAAAAAAAAATCAAATCACAAAAAAAAAAAAAAAGACCTCGCGGAGTTGTCCCTTTAGTTTTATTACCACAATTCACTGAATAAGTTGCTCTGATTTATAAGCATGTGATCAATATGTGGTCAAATTCCATATGAATAAACATTAGAGAATTTATAAAAATAAGTATTTTTTTTATATAAAATTCCAATCACCACTTCCTTAATTTAAGAATTTATAATCATTAACTTAAATATCACACTATTATTATAATAATGAAAATGAAAAATTGGTAAACTAAATCTAAGTCAAAACACACTCCTTGATTTTTAATGAAGTTAAAATGAAATATTAATTTTTGGACGAATTGATATAATTAATTGTATGATCCTTGAGCTATTATTTAGGGGAAAATCGATGAGTTCAATCCTTGAAAGTTTAGGTTTGGATGGTTATGGTCCCTGAGTGTTTTTTTTTTCTTTTTCTTTTTCTTTTTTACCTTTTATAATCCTCAAAATATTTTCAAATTATGATTATAGTCATTGTAATGATTTTCGGTATAAAATCCAGTCAGATCAAAAATTTTGGCTTTAAAAAATTTGAAGGACAAAGGGCACTAAGTCATTCCATGTAAAAAACTCTAGATCCATGTCCTTCAAATTTTTTAAAACCAAAACCCAAGATCTGTCTAGAGGTTGGCCGATTTTTATGCTGGAAATGATTAAAAGGATCATAACCACAATTCAAAAATATTTTATGGGAAAAAAAAAAAAACCTTTGGGTTCCATAACCAGCAAAATCTAAAATTTTGGGAACTAAACTGACCAATTTTTCTTATTTAGATAAAAAGATTAAATTCATTAAATTACAAAAGACATTGAATCGTTGGCACTTTTACTCTATAAACTATTTTAATTTTTTAAGTTTGATCCATAATGCATTTTTTTTCTTCTTTGGTCATCCACCAATTTCAATTTGATAACTTTGATCTATATTGTTTTAGTTTGTTTTTTTTTATTTATTGCACATTTGGCCATTTTCACACGAACACATGTTTTAATCCCCAACCCCCCTTTTTTTGGCTGGAATGAGAAAGATATTTTAGAAAGTTCACTTAATATTTAATCATATCTACAAATGATAGATTGTCATTTTTGCAAAAGACATTCGATTTATTTGTACATATGATAGTATGATTTATTTTTCACTAAACTTCCTTTCAAATATTAAATACAGTGTCACAATAAATAATTCACATATCAATTTTTTATATTCACATTTCCCAAATAGATTCTATATATTCAAATTTTATATTATATATTCATAATTAAAATGAAATGTCTATAATTTTTATAGATTTTTGCATAAATGAAATTTATATCCTAATTATTTTATTTAATTAAACTTAACTTTCTAGTTAGAATAAAATGGAAGATTAGTAGAGAGGTTAAGGTCAAAAATAAAATAAAAATACATTATGGACTAAAAAAAGTAAAATAACTGAAAATTATTATAATCCAAATAAAATAAAAGGTGAAAGACTTAGATACCGATCTTTTGTATTATTATAATTTATAATTGAATATTTAGTTTAATTAAATAAAAAATTAGGATATAAAGTTCATGTATACAAAAATCTTTAAAAATTATAGACATGTCATTATAATTTTGAATATATATATATGTGTGAGTTTATGTATGTGAATTATTTATTGTGAGATTATATTTAATATTTGAGAAGAATTTTATTGAAAATAATACATACTATCAGATGAGCAAATAAAACAAATGTATTTGGTAGCCTAATTGTTTAGGAACCTTTTATTTAAAATTAAGGATCAAGATTCAAATCAAATCTACACTCATGATAACAACGTAAAAGAATTTACATTCATAAAAAATGTAAGGAACAAAAAATGACAATCTATCAATTGTGGATAAGTTTTAAAAAAAGTAAACATTTCAAAACACTTTTCAAATTTTAGTCAAAAAGGGGTTAAAAACATATTTTGTGTGAAAATGACCAAATGTTAAAAAAAAGGGTTTGACCATCAAAGGCAAAATAAAAGAATAAGGACCCTAGTTACCAAATCGAAAGTGATAGATGACCAAAGAAGATAGAATAAAGCATTATAAACCAAACTTAAAAAATCAAAATAGTTTATATACCACATATAACATTTACTCAAAGACATTAGCGAAACTTTAAATTAAATATAGTAAGATCAAAATAGTTTATGCATCACATGTAACATTTTACTCAAAGACATCAACGAAACTTTAAATTAAATATAGCACGATTGGTGACTTCAATTTCTAACAAATTTATATTTAGTAACTTTGATCCTCATTTTTCATTTTTGACATATCTAGTCCTTAACAAATTTATGATTGTCATTGTCCATCTTTTGAGATGAAAACATGTTCAGATCTATTAAAAATAAAGTTATATAAGGAAAATTACTATTTAAAACTAATTTATATAAAAAATTAGTAAATTTAGTCCTTAACAAATTTAAATTTACTTTGGTCCCAACTTTTTACTTTTATTCTTTTTTACTTCCTTTGTCCCAAATTACTTGCTATTTAAGGTTATTTCACCAATACTAAGGAAATAATAACTTTACTCATTTTGAACTGTTTTACCTTCCATAATTACTTTGATTTTCAAGAAAAATTTATTATGGAATTGGGATTAGGAGTATTAAATTAGTTGGTATAGGATTAGAAGATGTGAAACAACTAATTGACTTTGAAAAAATGCACAAATAAAGTAAATTAATTAGAAATAAAAAGAAAAATTCAACTATACTTTTTTGCATCGAAATGTGTAAGCTACATGTATTTGGAACAAAGACTCAATCCTTAAGCAACATGTAATTTGGGACAAAGGGAGTAACTTTTACATTATAACATAAATGTTGTAGTGGGCTCTGAAACTCAAATTATGGAGAGCTATGTTAAATCTCTAATGGTCAACTGTTTTTAGAAAAATTAAAATAAAATTTAACAAATATTTTAGGGCGTAGTTTATCTTTTTAATGTTTAATTTATAACATGTATTTATGAAAAGTAATTTTTTATAATGGAAATTAATCTTCAATTACTTAATAGAGTACTCCATAAATTGAGCTACGGTGCTACAACATCTCCCTCCTTTATAAGTTATAACATGCCAATCTTAACATTTCATTAACTAAAAATTTTAAAATTAACCTTTATTAAAAAGTACAGGAACCTAACCATTTTTTTTAAAAAATAAAATACCAAAACATTAATTTATTGTACCGTAAAAATAGATTAAAAATTATTTCAAAATCTTTTGTTAGAAACTTAAGAGGAACATTCTATAATTCTCTATACTTTGAGCTCTGGTGCTACAACATCTTCCTATATCATAATATTCCAATCTTAACATTTCATTAATTGAAAATTTTAAATTACTCTTTATTAAAAAATACATGAACCTTCCAATTATTTTTAAATAAAATACCAAAATATTAATTTATTGTGTCATAAAAACGAGAAAATGGATTAAAAATTATTTCAAAATCTCATGTCAAAGGCTTAATCAGAACCCTTTATAATTTAAGCTTAGTGCTACAGCATCTCCCTATCTTATAGCATTCCAATCTTAACATTTAATTAACTGCAAATTTTAAAATTAATCTTTATTAAAAAATACCGAAACATTAATTTATCGTGTCATAAAAACGGAAAATAGATTAAAAATTATTTTAAAACTCTCACGCAGTCACTCTGCTAGTCCTTCTATGCAGACGCTACTCATGCGTCGTGGACCAAGGGTAGTTTGGGAAATGCCAGCATTGATAAAAGCGGTGCGGCCCCCGGAATCGGACACCGCTCAGTGTTTGTTGAATTGATTTGCCGGCTAATGTAGATATATCAGAAAGACATGAATCGAAGCAGGCTAGTCTCCGTTGTTCTTCTCTGGATTCTGGTTATCTTCGTTACTTTAGCTATAATTTTGGTCTGTATACATAGAATTCTCTTTCCTTTGGGTAATCCCATTTTTTATCCTTCTGATTTATAATACTTAATTAATGTTGATTTTCTTTTCTTAATACAATTTTTTTTTCTAAGAATCGCTTAAGTGATCTGGGAATGACACTGGAGGTTCATGATGAACACAGACATAGTGATATTCACTCGGAGGCAAGTTAGCATAATTTCGTTACCCTTTTCATCTGTTTGTGTACTGATACTATTTAACATTTCGCATTTCTGAGTTCAATTTCTTTCCTTTTTCTGTTGATATCTGGTTGTTCATAATTTGATTAGGAAAAGATTACGGAGACTGCAGAAGAAGTGACTCACAAAGTTTACTTTGATATCGAAATTAATGGCAACCGAACTGGTTAAGTACTAATTATCACGCTTCTCTTATTCCTTGTTGTCTTTATTTTCATTTTAGATGACAGCCCAAAATTTTGCAGTCATGTTTTTTCTGTCTTCAAATGAAATGTTGACTTTCATGTTCAAAGAATGAGACTTTCTTTGCAAGATAAAACTGTTTTCTTGTCGTTATCGTGTTTAACAGACATTGCTAACCAAGGCTTCAAATGAACTTAACATTCCTTGTGAAATTACCATAAACAATCTCCATGGGAACACAATCGAAAGAAAGCTTTACAATTTCATTAACACTCTGTAATTAGATGTCCTGTGATGATGGTGATTTGCATAATTTGTAGTTAACATCCTGTGCTCTAAGTAACTGGGACATGCAAATATGTATTCCTGAAATTACATTTTAGCTCATTAGTAAACAATGTGCTTACCCAAAGATTGTAACGCGTATGCCAATATCTGATAGTCTCCCTTTATTCTTCCTGCTAATATACAGTTCCTATGTATTTGATTTTTCATATAATATCCAAAACCAGAAATGGATTTAATTCATGTAAACTTTTGACCCTTACGATGGTAATAGACTAAAAATACTCTAGCTGTTTTGAGATATTGTTGTAATATGTGATCATCTTTCCCTTTCCCCAATGTGTGGCATTTATTTGTAGTTATTCTGAAATTTTGCTTCAATTCGTTGGCTGTAGATTAATGTGGAGATCTTGTTTAAACTTATCCTTATATTTGATGGTTTCTAATTTCTACTTGATGGGTATCATATGTTTGTTGTTTGTTTTCTTTCAGGTCGAATTATCATGGGCCTTTTCGGCAAAGTTGTACCAAAAACAGCAGGTATTTGTCCGAGTGTTAAGACGAGCTTTCCTTGTTGGCTTGTGTTCATTTGTCTATTTTGGTACACTAACTCCAGTATTTGTCATATATGTTTATGCTGCAGAAAACTTTCGAGCTCTTTGCACGGGTACTCAAGTTACTCGTTTCTCTTTCCCAAATTTTGCTTCATTGGATGAGGTCTAGTCAATATTTGAAGATATGCATGCCTATATGTGCCTCAGCATGTATCTAGCGAGATGGATCTCTTGCTGTATTTTGAAGATCAAATAGGCTTTTCTAAGGTGTTTTTTTCCAGTTGGAAGTATATAGTGGTACTGAAAGTTTAAATCAAAAAAAAGCAAAAGGGTGATTTAAAGATGCCATATCTAGGGAGCTAGAAAACCTAAATTCTTTATCAATGAGGATATCAACGGTATCTTGTGGTAAAAGAGAAGAGCATCACATTTTGCATGCTCATTACAAGGGCTTAAAATTTCTTAAGATGGAATCTGCTTCAATGATTTCTGTTGCAGGTGAGAAAGGAATTGGACAGAGTGGGAAGTCTCTGCATTACAAAGGGAGCACATTCCATAGGATCATACCTAGTTTTATGATCCAAGGGGGTGATTTTACCCGTGGTGATGGGCGAGGTGGAGAATCAATTTATGGTGCCAGTTTTGGGGATGAAAATTTTAAACTAAAGCACACCGATCGTGGTAAAGTTTCATCCTGCTTTTTTCCATCTGAACAGTTTCAGTTGGCTTTTGAGGTTTGGAAGTAGAACATTTATTATGAGAAGCAACTTAGTCATCCTTCTCACCTTCCTTGCACAGGACTTCTCTCAATGGCAAATGCTGGACCAGACACCAACGGATCTCAGTTTTTTATAACGACTGTGACAACTGGCTGGTAAATATCACCTTTGTTTATGTTGACTGCTGATATAGCAATTCAGTACAAATTGATTTTAGATGTTTGATATTTCTATGGCCTTTTGTAGTCAAAATGCTCTCTAACTTTGCTTTGGAATTTTTTTTTAAAAAAAAATGCGAGAAAACAAAATTTGGATTTCAAATAGAAGTTTCAAAATGAAATCGGCTTCAAAGGAACTAGTTTGGATGCATTTGATATATTCTTATTTTCAAAGAAGAAAAAGGAAAGGTGAAAACAAAGTTGAAAAAGGTGATGGGCACAAGCCAAATGCATATTTTAATTCACATTGAATTAACAAAAGGCTCCTCCTGTCAGCTCATGTTTATGACTTACGGCTTCTGTTTTTTATCGGTGCCTTCTGGTCCTTTTGGCAGCAAGCTTAATTTCTAATATCTTTGTTGTTTTCGTATGTATGTTATATTGCTTGCTATTTAGCATGTCCCAAAGACCATTTAATTAGTGTTAAAGCTTTGGAATTCTAAATCTAGATCCTCCTTTAAGGTTGGATGGACATCACGTCGTCTTTGGCAAAGTGCTTTCTGGAATGGATGTCGTCTACAAGATTGAAACAGAAGGAAGGCAGACTGGAATTCCCAGAAGCAAAGTCGTGATTGCTGACAGTGGAGAATTCACATTGCGATTCACCTGAATTTTGACAGACTCCCTTTTCTAGTCTCCTTCACCCCAAATATATTAAGCTTTTTTGATTTTACTTTTGAGGAACAGTCCCATTCACTAATACAGCCATGTTGTACATTATAGGAGAAAGAGTTCCATCATATGTTCAAGGTTCTTGCCACTCTTATATTTTGTGTAGCATCAATGAAAAGGCTTCTCTTGCAGAAGTGAATAGGAATTAGGATCGGCTATGAGCAAGTACTAATGTCCTTCAATAGGAACAAACATTCAGGTTTGATCGCCCCAAAACAAGGTGCAATTAAACCACCTTTTACAGTAACCTCCTATATTTTACAGCCTTTATGATTGATCTCTCTCTGCAATCTGTTATTTTGGATATTTGGATTTCCAGTGTACCAAAAAGGAAGGGAATCTGTTGCTTTCAAAGGGAGCAAATTTTTTATTTTTACTTTTTTTTGCAACAAGTTTGAGCAATTCCCCGAGCACGCTGTGCGTTATTAGCGTTGAGGAAGCTTTCCTCCAAGCGCACATTTCTCCCTCCCTCCCTTTACACACCAATGGACTCAAATCCAGATACAGTAAAAAGTTTGATACTTAAATTCAACGAGCTTCACCATTTTATCTCGAACCAGCGGAAAGACTGTCGCAATTACATGGAAAATTGGGAAATGATTTTCTGACAAGGCTGGACAGAAAGGAACCTCTCAAAGAAGAATGCAGAATTTCTTCAGTGATTCAAAACAAATCTATTGGAATAATAAGCAATTACAACCTTTAATAAAGATTCGGTTGGAATCAGCTGTGTTAAATATGACGGATGGCATTCTAAAAAATGGTTCTAGAGCCTATTAATGGGAACAGTAGTTGAATGATTGCCTTTAAAGTTGAGGTTGAAGAATCAGAACGGGAGAGAAGTAGATAGTGACAAAGGACCTTCCCCTCGGACAGTTCATTTCAAGTAATTGATTGTTCGGTCAAGAGATTCCGCAGAATTATACAAAACTACTTATGATTTAAAGGAAACTACACGTTTAACTTTGTTTCTGATACCACATAGCTAGTAAATGGATACTGCCTCGCACCATGTATAGTTTAAAGTGCTACCCCTCGTCCATCATCTACACTCACTACAGCACATCTAATTATCTATGGGAAGTATACAATGATTTTGATACATATGCCATCTGCCAAAACTCTCTATTATATAAATAAATAAATAAATATATATATATATATATACAATAAGAAAAGAAAAAATTATATATTGTGTATGAATATACCTCATAAAGATTAAGAGTCGAAGAAGGAGAACTAATTGATTATATTCAGATATATGCAGTTTTGCGGCAACTCCTTCCTTCTTACATGGAACATACAAGGCATACGAGAAAGATCACGACAAGTAAACAAAACAAAAATCATACACCATCTCCGTTGTCTCAAAATACATAACTTAGTACTCAAAATAATTTTAATTCGAATTATAATTCCAACATATAGATTAAAAATTTGGTTTACCACAGGATCCTTCAGCTACCGGATTTTCCACTGTTGCTATTGGACTGGATTGCCGCATCTCGTTGATGAACCATGCCCGAAAAATTTACAGAAAGATCAGAATAGAGCGAGACGACCTTGGAAATATTACCATTAATTTCATTAATCAGAGAGACGTTTTTGACCAAATTGTCATGAATCTTAGACTGGTGATTATCATTGACTTGCTGGATCAAAACTCGGTTCCGATCCAAAACCGATTGCACTTGCTGGAAACTATTGGTGAAAGTGGTCCACATCTGGGGGTCTCCTCCGTGGGAGTATTCATCATCACTCTCGTTTTCAGCTTCGGCTTCCACAAAGGTGCCATTGAAGACATTGGCGGCATGGCGGTGACTGGTAGTGGCGGTGGTAGTGAGAGAATGAGCCTTGGCTAGGGTTTTACGGTGGTGGCGACGACCGTTGGAGGTATCGTCCATGCTGGATTGGGTATAGAGGTCGGCGGAGGAGGATGGATTGGTACGAGTGCCGATGCTACTCATGTAACGGCATGTATATATATACTTGTCAAAAGATACATACAGAAATGGAAAGGCGTGAGAGGTTGATAGAGAGAGAGAAACAAGACGGGGAAGAAGGGGAAGAGATATTTTCTGGGGAATATTTTCTCGATGAAGAAGAGAAGGCTGAGGAGAGTCAGAAAAAGCGGACCGGTGTCTCCACGCGGCATGAGTGGGGAGTGGGACAAATATTGTTGTAAGAAAAAATGGAGAGAGATTCGGATGAGCTTTTCTCCTTGTAACTGATTAATAACGAAAAAAAAGGAGAAATCAATTTTCAATTTTCCGCTTAATAAAAAATGAAATTTAATTCACTAAAATTTTAATTAATATATTTCTTTACTGTTAAAATAGTGTAATATCAAATTTGTTATTGTTAATTTAATTAGATGGTTATTGATTAAACTTTTCAATAATATTTTTCTTAAAAAAAATTCAATTTAAAAGAACAAGTTGTTCCAATGTAATTTGTTTAGGAATCAATCTAGAAAAAAAAAAAAAAAATTCAAAATGTAAAACTGATATGTTCTTTTTAAACATCTAATTAGATTAAAAATTTCTCAATGGAATCCTAAATCAGTGTGGAAAAAAGGGGAAAAAAATATGCGAGCGTGGCGGCGCACCAAACGAGAACAGGACGCGCCTCAGTAGGAAGTGTGAAAGAAACGCAGTGGGAAAATATCTTCAGCGGGCATGAGGGGTCCGCAGTTAAAAAAATGGAAAAGCGCAAAGGACTTTATGCCACGGCGACAAAAGTTCGCTTACAAGGATCTCTTCTGCTGGAGACTGCACGTGTTGTGTTAGAAGTTGGCCTGGTTGCCTTTTCTGCCCCGATTTATTTGCTTTCTTTCTTTTTTTTTTTTTTTTTTCTTTTTCTCTGCGATTTTACTAGTAGTATTTCTTTTCTTTTTTTATTTTTATTTTAAAGAGAATTTTAATTCTATAATTTTTTTTTTATTAAATAAAATTGTTTTGGCCCTAATTCAATTCTGTCATTATGAGTTTATTTTTTCCCAACATATAAATTTTGTTCATAAATAGAATTTTAAAATTTTCTTTGTAAGAACAAAACAGCAGAAGTTGGATGGATTGGGTGGAATAAATTCCAAAGAGCATGAAAAATGGAAGGGACCGTCTTTAAAGTGGAGAACATGAAACTGCATTCTCCAGAAAAATGTAGTATCAAAAATCCAAAGGAGTTTCGCACGCCATGTGCTTTATGTTCTTTCTTTCTTTTTTTCTCTCCTTTTTCCCTTCATTCTGCATTTAGATGGTTGAATCTGAGGGGGTAGAAAAAACATTCAAAAAACGGAAAAAGAAAGCACAAGTTTTCAAACAAATGCTTTCAAATATAGAAATAAATTCCAAGTAAGAACAGTGAATTGTCCCTTTGGGATATCCAAATGGATGGAGTGATGAGTATGCAGACTATAGATTTCGAATTCGAATTTCACCAACATCCTCTAAATAAATAGAATGTCAAGATACGTGCACAGAAAGTTGTAAATTTAAATAACAGATTTGTATCGATGAATATTGAATATTTTCCAAATTATTCAATCCTGTACATACATAATTACGCAATATTAATTTGTAAGTTCAAAACTTAATCCAACTCACAAGATTAATCATATTAGAGAAAATGGTTAGACATCAATTCAAATACAAATACATAGAAACTCATATTGACTTGGTTAATAGCGATAATTCGAGATAAATTAAGAGTATGAAATTGAATAGATTAAGAGTCTAACACTCTCCAATCTGAGTTCTTGTCTATCTTGCAGGCTGGAAGGTTAAAGCTACAAGTTAAATTCTCACCTATTACTAAACAGAAAAGAAGAAATCGAAAAGAAGAATAACTTGATACAAGGCTTGTTTGGAATGCGAGGTGAAGGGGAAGGACTAAGTTTACTTCCTTTGATAAAAATATTTAAAATTTCTTCAATTTCATTTGGTATGGGTGAAGAAAAAGTACATAAAACATATTTTTTTTTGTTTGATCAGATTGAAAAGTGGAAGGAAATTGTATATCCATTTGAATAAATGAGCATTATTAAATGTTCTTTCTCCATTAATATTTGTTTTTTTTTTTTGTATAAATATATTTTATAAACGTTTTTTTTTATGGAATTATGATAATAATAATAAATTACTAATATTGATCAATATTATGATGATCGTTTCGTATTGAATCAATTTTTATAAGAAATAGAGTAATCATATACAAAGTATATAGTCAATTTGTCTTTACTTCCAATCATACAGAATAAATATTTTATTTACATCTTGATTTACTCTCACTCCTTGTATATTTTCCCTTTCCACTCCTACCAACATGAGCTCTAAAGGTGCTTAGAAAAAGAAGGTTTTTTTTTCAAAAAAATAAAAATAAAAATAATTAAGAAAATGAATTTTTATTTCTTTTTCCGTCAATTTTCAACTTCATTTAAATTCAAAAATTAAAATTTGAAAAAAAAGCATAAAAGCACACTATTTCTATCTAAGAATATGATTCGCATTTCTATTTTAAAATACTCAAAAATAACTTTTAGCTACGAGACAATAAGAGCCACCCTGCTTTTGACTCAATTTGATTAACGTTTGGACTCCCACTATAATACAAATTATTTTAGAATAAAAAAAGTTTGCTCTAAATATAAATATCTCTAAAGAATTCAGAAAACAATAAAATATCCATATTCTAATACATTCTTTTTATAACCGTGATTTGACTTTGTATTTAAAGTTTTTAATTTAATATTTTAACTAAAGAATGCCTTTTTTTTTTAATATTTATCTTCATCAATTTAATGAAGATAATGAATTTTTGGGTTTTTTTTTCCCTTAAAAAAATACCTTTCATTTAAAAACTTCTTATTTAATATAAGTTAAAGAAGGAACATTCAATGTTGACAGTGGGAGAAAATCCTTTTATTCCTTTTACCATCATTTTCTGCTTAAGAAATCAGCAAATTTGACAAGTAAATGGAAGAATTCATCCAATGAGACTCTAAAGCTTTTTGTTTCTGCAATGCTCTTTTTAACCTTTAGAGCTTTGGAATCTTTAGACCACATTTGGCAACAAAGTTTACACATTTTAACTGATCGTGTTTGACAACAGTGATCAGCTATAGCTATCATCAACTTTTAAAATATCTTCCATAAAATCAAATCTCAGTTTCAATATCTTGTTAATTGACTTAACAAAATCATCTTACATATTCAGGAATCCACTTTTCTGAGCCTTTTCAATATAGGTCATTGACAAAAATAGCCTCGTCTCAACTTGCCCTTTTAAGGGTAAATAAAAAATATGAAAAATAAAAATTGAGAACAGAACATGCCCATAATAGAACACTCTTTCTACACTGACATGTGGATCTGGGGTTTCATAAGCCGACACGGTGGAGATACTTGGGAGGTAAAAAGGGAGAAAGGGAAATAAAACAGAGCACAATAAAGTTCAGAGGAAACTGTTTCATAAACTTTGGAAACAAAACCAACTTCCCCCAGCAAATAAAAGTTTGGCTACAGGCAACAATTTGGGAGGTAAAATGCCCATAATAGAACACTCTTTCTACACTGACACGTGGATCTGGGGTTTCATAAGCCGACACGGTGGAGATACTTGGGAGGTAAAAAGGGAGAAAGAGAAATAAAACAGAGCACAATAAAGTTCAGAGGAAACTGTTTCATAAACTTTGGAAACAAAACCCAGCAAATAAAAGTTTGGCTACAGGCAACAATTCGCAGTTTCATAGAATCCACAGTGTTTTTGTTTCCTTTTTTTAACTCTTCAAAGATGCATATATTTTGCCTAGCTTCTGCAGATGGCTAGTCAACTCATGAATGGGAAAGGAGGCAAATGCGTACAATTTAATCCCACTGTATTTTTCTGTGAAAAGTCCAGTCGGATGGATTCAATGTGGTTTTTCCATCAGAAGCAACAAGGTCATAAGGCGAGTCCTCCGAGAATTCAGTGGGCATGGATTTCCAGTGTAGACATGGTACCCATTCAGCTTCCTTCAACACTTTGAGTATCTCTTCCACCACTATTTTACTTCCCTCTTCAGAAAGATGAACCCCATCTCTGGCAGAGGAAAATGCCAGCACAAATAAGTTCCAAATCTGTATGTAATTAAGATGTTCATGGATCCTATACTTCTATAAACCACAAGGATTGCCATCTTTATGCCTGATCCTTAAAATGTTAACATTGTTTGTCACTTTAAAAATGTACAACCTTTCCAGATTATTTATATGTGTTTTTCCATTAAGCTTTTTCCTCCAAATGTACCTTTTTTTTGTTATAACCAAAAGCTCTAAACCCTCCACCATATGAAGGAGGATCAAGATGGAGTAGCACTAAAAAAAAGAAGTGAAACCACTTTCCCCCTGATATTTAGACAGCATAGACAAAAAAGACCCATGATTAGGAATACGTACGCAACAATGTTTTTTATTTATATTTTGCAGCTCAATGCATCATGATGTATGGAAAGATTGTACAGAGTGATTACAGAGCTTACGTAAAACAAGCAGTCAACGGATCTTCTTGCTTCTGCATTGCAGTCCAAAGATCAACAACCTTAATGCCCATCTCATGGCACAAGTTTATACAAGCTTCTGAATATGTCCGACACAAATCATTCGTCCGAACTAGCTCACTTAATGCTGGACTGTTTGGAAAGAGTGAAAATAGGTTTTAAACTCAACTAGAGAAAGAACCTTAGGATTGCCATAAGAAACTAAAAACAGAGATACAGGGGAGTAGTTTATGTTACCTTGTGCATTCACGAAGTTTGACCTCATCAACTGGTGGACAACTGAGGAAGATTATGCGAGTTGTCTCAGAAAGGCTCTGAATTTTATTGCATGTTAGAAACCAGATTAATTATTAAACTAATGTAAATAGGGAAAAGACTGACATGGGGGGCAGGGTGAAAGTGAAGGTGAAGAAGGCAATTGCACCCACCCACCCTCTGACCTCACAGAACTACACTAATGGTCATGTGAAAATCCAATTAAATCTTTTGTCTTCAACTTGTGATATTTTATAAAAGAAAATACTCATTGTCTTCATAAATTTTCATTATCGCTTATTCACTCGCAAGACAGAAGTTTCAAGAAAGGAATACAAGCATGTTTAAACATAAACTTTCTTATGATAATTACCGTTTTAGTACTCAACGATACAATTTTTTGCATATTATAAGGTTAAATGCCTTTTAAGGAATTATTTCTTTTTCTAAGTAATTGTACTGATCCGATTTCAGTTTACAAAGATAAGAAGCACATTGGAACATCATGTGATACATGCATCAAAGAAGTTTTACTTATACATGCCAGATAGCAAAGCAAACACCTTTAGAATTCTGTATAAAAAATCCTTCTGATTCTAAAGCATGAATTTCTCCAACATAAGTTACCTTGAGATGAGTTGCAATTTTTCTCATGTTCTCCACGTATTCTGGGAGTGGTACATGAGGACCCAGACCAGATGAATGTGGTCCCATTGAGTCATTACCACCAAAATAAACAATCACCAAAGAAGGCTGATCAGCAGCATCCTTGTGAAGAGAAACAGCAAGATCAAAAGTCACAACCAAAAACCCAATTTGGCTGAAAAATATATCTGTAACCATTGTATAACCAAATTTCCATTAACTGTGCATTTCACCCCAATTGTACATCTAACTTCCTGAAATAATTAATTCAAGATGAACAAAATAAACCTTGTCCATTGACAATTATGGTCCAGTAATGTTATCTTGGATCATGACATTAATAGACTCTGCACAGATGCCAAATGCCAGATACCCGATTATTTCTGAAGACAAAATTCTAAATTATACAACATATTTTCAATAAGAGTATAAAAAATGCCTGTAAATCCAGATGACCATTGCATTCAACAATACAATCTGTGGAAGTCAAAACTAGGAATGACGCAGTATGAATCACCTTGGGGAAAACTTGATCTAGAACTTGGACAGCACGTCGGGAATTCCAGCCATAGTAACCTCGCAACACTATGTCTGCCTATAGATACCATCATAAGAAAAGTAATTGCAAGAGAAGTGAGATTTTTTATGTTTTTTTTGGGTCTGCAGAATGCTAGAAGCAAAGACATTTAAATATAGAGAGAGAAATTTTACCTTACGAGCATAGACATCGGCGAGGATAGCACCCCAACCACCATTGTTGAAACTTATCTGCACAATGGATGATCCAAAAAGCACGAACTGCGGCCTCTTTGGTCCTACCATCCCCTCCCTATTCAGTCCTCGAAGACTCTGCGTCTTGGATTTACCCAAAATCTCTATTAAACGGTGAGCTTAAGAAGGAGAAGGAGAAGGACCATGACAAAGAGTAAAGTGTTGCCACCAAACTGGCTGACTTGCATTGATGAAACACTCGGTGGTCGTGAGACCAAACGAGCCACGTCCCTTGGAGGTTGAACTGGGGAAGTACATAAATTAATTGCCGTCGGGCGAATTCCCAACCCTACTATTTAATAATCTGACGGCTGAAAATCAAAGCCCAAAATTGATTTGGACCAATCCTCAACCGCTTGATTCCAGATTTCTGTGAGAAGGATAATCAGGCCAATGCATATGAAGTATGAATGATTACCATTCGTTCAAGCGCAAATGGAAAATGTCACGTTGCGTTGACATTACTTGCGTTGACGTTAACTTAGCTGTCTTCGAGTTAGTCTGCCCCTGGGCCGACTCGTAAAGGATCGCCTTAGCAAGTGCATGGATCCTAGCTAAGTTGCCACCCACAAGTTTAAACATTAAACCCTACTGAGCAAACTTGTTTGAAGCCATAGAGATGGAGGGATATAGTAGACGCAATTTAATCGAATCAAAATTTTTAGAACTATGGATCTACTCGGCATCTTCTATTCATTTTTTTCTTAAAAATCATCCATTAAAATGATACATATTACTTTATAATGATTACATATGATTCGAATTTTCTTTATCATCTTCTAAATCATTTTATGTGTATCTGAAAAAATTAAGTAATTCTAAGATTTTTAATTTATTATTTTAAGATTTAAATTTATAAAATATATTTAAAATATCAGTTAAAAGACAAGTATAAGTTTTTTTTAATCATGATTTCGAAAATGGGATAGAAGATTGCTAAGTCCTTAACCTAAAATTTAGTTTATCTTTTAAATTTTTATTAATAAAAAAATATATATTAAAAATATAATTTTAAAACACTTGTATATTTATTATTGATAAATAAGTAGTATATCGATAAAATATTATATATATTTTTAAATTCCTTTTTTTTTTAATAATGCAAAGAACAATAATTTTGTGATTCAATGAATCTTTGGTACACCAAATTTATATTATTCATTGAATTTAATTTGGTGGATAAAGATCACAATTGAATATAATTAACAAAACTTTTTAACAATTGAGCATTAAAGAGCATTAAATTCATTAAATAAATAATGATAATTTTTTAATATTACTAGATAACTTTTTAAAGAACATACATAACCACCTTTATTTTAATACCCAAATTTTAATAAAAATTTAAAATTTTATTTTCTTACTTGGGATAAAACGAATTAAAATTACATTAGATTATTCAAAATTATTTTCCCTTTTTTAGAAAACTCTTCATATTTTATCCATTTATTACCATAATTCAATGATAAAAATTTCATTTAGTAAATAATATTCAATAAATTCAAATGTGTCACTTGGGCATTCTTAATATATATTTTTTAGTAAAATAAAGATAAAAAAAATTTCATGAACAATTTGGTGTTAGTTCATATTAATTAAAAATTCATTTTATTTTTGTTTAGGGAACAAAGATAATAACTAAATATTATTAAATAAAAATTTAAAGAATCTAAAAACTAATCACCAAATAATATTAAGTTCATTTAATAAACAATTACAACTTTCTTATCAAGGTCTTCGGGATACCTTAGTAGATGGAGTGGTGAGCTCGCAAATTTTAGGTTTCGAGTTCGAATTCCATCCACACCTATCTAGATAAACAAGATGTCGATGTGTGAGCGAATTAACTCGAATACCGCTAAAATAAAATAAAATAAATTTCTTATCCAAGTTAAACAAACTAATCACCAAAAGATTATTTCCTAAATATCAACAATAAACTAGAGAATTTGTATTTATTAAAAATTATTTTAATATGTGATTTTTTTTAATAAATTAATATCACGAGCTTTCCTTCTACTCGTTAACATTTTATTTAGTATAAATATGGCATAATTAATTGTTCGGATTTGCTAAGGCACTCCAACCGTTATCGTAACGGAATTCTTGCTCCGTTTGGTTGGCTGCATGAGCACTGTAGCAAGAATTCCGTTACGGTAACGGTTGGAGGTCGCATTAAGGCGGGCTGTCATGTCACGAAATTTAAAACATACATATTAATTGTTATACATCAAAATCATTGATAATCAAATGCATCATAAACAATTAATCGGTTTTGCTAATGTGCGCTCTAAAATTTCGTGACATGACATTTTCTTAACACCCTAACGATCCCTATTATCCCCTCAACCTCTTCCCAAAGATCAACAATGTTTCCACTTATCCTTGCTGAATCTTGAATACGAAACTTTTCAATCCCAAGTTTTACTAATTGATTCATTACATAACATTTGACACTTTAATTTCAAGTTAATTATCTTGAATTTAATTGTATGTTTAATATTTTGTTGCATCCATAAATGCACTATTTGATTTTTTTCTCTCTCTCTCTTCTCTCTCTTTAAAGTATCTTGGATATTTTGATTTTTTAAAAAAATAATATCAATTTTGTTAAGTGATACTCCCTAATTCCATATTATTTGTTGTTTCATGTGAATTAAATAACAATAAATATATGTATGTTTTGTCTAGAATATTTGCTCCATTTCAAATTATGTGACGTTTAAGGTTCGCAAGTCAACTAAGAAGTCCTTATTTTTAAATGTTTTAAAATGTAAATAGTGTAAATTACTCTTTATATTTTTTTTATTAATGTATATTTTCAAAGAATACTACTTTTGTCCTACAATATAAGGCATTAATTATTGCCATTTTAAGTGGATTAAGAAGTTTTAAATATAACTTTGTTATGTAAAAAAATCTACTTTTTTCTTCCCTTTTATGACTACACTTCTCTTTGTTTACAATAAATGAATGATAATATAAATGGAAGGTATGAATGTAAAAAAATCATAATGATGCGTTAATAATTGCAAAACGATTTATATTATAGGATAAATGAAACAACTTATATTTTAGAATGGAGAGAGTATTAATTATCTATTGAGTTGTTTTAGGAGTAAAGTAAAAGGTTATATTGGAAAAATCTCAATTAATGAATGTGGATAACACAAATAATAGATAGTATTGTGGAATAGACCTTTTTTTTTCCTTTAAAAGTCACTCATTTTAGAATGGAAGGAGTATCTTTTATCTCTCTGACTCATAACCACAATTATATTTCTTCATAGAAATGTAAGAGATATTGAATGAAAGGTAATAATAATAATAATAATATATACTATATTAAAAGAAAGGTTCCTAAACTTATTTAGTTGCCAAGTGCCATCCTATTATTGGTAAAAAATATTACAATAATAAAAATAATATATTAAACCAATAAAAGTTTTAAAAGAAGGATTAGTAAAACCAATATAAATTCACAAACCAACTAGACCTTTTTATATTCCTAAAAGTAATTAAATAAAATAAATAACAAAGGATAATTCAAAATAATTTTGTTCAAAAATATTTTTACTTATTTATTTTTATAAATACATTTCCCCCTTTTCATTGGATTTTACAAAGTTAGAATTTTTTAAAAAGAAAATCCTAATTTTTTTGTTACCCATTTGTTTCCTAACTATTATGACAACAATATTAATTTGTTATTAAATTAGATTTTGATTGAAAAATTAAATCAGGAAGGGATTAAAAAAAAGACTTGATTATATGACATTAATTATTAAATTCGATTTTTATAAAATAGCTATTAACAATCTAAATCATAAGTTAAAATTTTATTTAATAGTATCTAATCATTATTATGATTCACCAAGTTAGATTAAGGAGTTTAAAATTACATAATTCAAAAAATAATTTTTTAAATAAATAATGAATGAGTTTTTTTAAAATTTTTTTCTAAATTTTGGGCTTCTTAAAAACTATTAGTTTAGACAGGTGACATATTGAATTACCTTTTCTCAGTTTATTTTCTTTTAATTTAATTCAATCATCTTTGTACGTTGCAATAAAAACTATTAAACAATCCATTTAATATATATATATATATATATATATATATATATGATCAAGATTTCTATTATGTGCACCAAACTGTATGCTCCTCGTGTGCACCTGAAGGAAAAATAGTTGAAATCTTCTGCGACGTTGTGTTTTTTCAATCTGTCTACCTCACGATGTTGCAACTTTCTCGTTACAGGTTGAAAAAACACAACGTCGCAGAAAATTTCAACTATTTTTCCTTCTGGTGCACACGGTTGGTGGACATAATAGAATTCCTATATATATATATATACAATGAGGCTAGGGAGCGCTGATTCGCACATAATTATGCTAAGTTTTATGATCTTTTTTATGTCAATATCTTATGTAATTTAGCTTAATTATGTTA
>JAOXNR010000022.1:2715571-2770930 GCA_028571225.1 Parsonsia alboflavescens
TCTTCTTGATTTCGGAAAATAAAAATGAACAACCAAACACAATAAAAAGCTGGTTTTTTTCTTTCTCTCCTATAAGGGAATGGTTTCTTTGAGCAATTTTCTTAACTATGGTTCAAAACTTCTGATCAAATGAATTATGTTAGTTGTAGTTTCTTCAATTCATTTTACACAGGTAGTTGGGTTCGGTTGGGTGTGTTGAATGCTGAGAAGGGTAAGATAGTAAATGCATGTTAAAGAAGAATAAATATTATGTTTTGATTTTTTATTTTAATGAAAAGTCAAAATGGATATAAAATGAAAAGTTAGTTTTAGATATGAGTAATTGTGAAATGTTGTGAAAAATTGGATAAATAGGAAATTACTGTTTTAATTTGAGTAAAAATGAAAACACCCCATATGAAATCTTTCCGCCAATTGAACGATGAAATGGGTGGGAATTGTTGAGATGGGTCCATCTCGTCTCTTAGCTTGCCCGAGTGGGGCTAACCGCTCTCGCTATGGAGTGAGGCAAGATGGCACCCACGGAATTTCAATTCCCGAAATTTCCATTTTTCAGCAAACTACTTCGAAAACGAGCACCGTCTCGCTACGCCCCATGGCGATATGGTGCACAAGCCGGCACAAGGTCTATCATTTTGTCCAAAGACGAGATGGGACAACGCCGAATATGCCAGCCGCTGAGATGGGTCTAAGTGGCCCAATTTATCATTCCAATTGGCCGGACGGCTTCATTTTGTCACCTCGGACGATGAGACACCCCAATGAAGTCCAATAGTTCAGCAAAGACACCAAAAATTATGTTTTTTATAAGACACCCTGTAGATGTCAAAGACTCGGAATTGTGCCTTATATTAAGCTTCTTTATCCAGCAGGTAGGTTCGAACCCCAACGCCTACAATTTTATAATAAAAGCTAACTTCCCAGCTTTGTTGGGCCGACCCAGTTGTCGACCTAATCGCCAGTTTCGAAAAGATTTTTTATCTACGATCGGATCCAATATACTTTTAGTTATACTTCTTTACTTTTTCATAATGACTATGTTTTTCTTAGTTATTTTTTAGATTTTTAACTGATTTAATTCAACAAATTTTGATTACAAAATAGTTCGATTTCTTAAGTTTTTTTTTCAATCGTAATGATCTTTCACGTTTTTACTAATAGTCAAAATGATCCAAATCATCAATTTTGACCACTCACACGGTGAAACCGATCACGTGCACAACACGTGAGGAGTAAAATTATCCTTTCACCTTGAAGAAACAACGTTGTTTTGCTAGTTTAATAAATAAAAAAATTCAACCGCTCTCTTCTTGTCCAACCATCCTCTCTGTTTTGAAAAGATCCTACCACGGATTCATGCAACTCATCACTACCATTTTCAAGAGGATGATATTTCTGATCGCTTTCTCTGCATCATTCAGAGATCCATTTTGGATTTTCTAGTCTCTGGAAATAGAATGTAATGTTGGGATTGCAGAACTGGAACATTTTTGGAATTGAAAAAAGAAAACAGAGCAAAGGTGACTTTAATTTGTCACGGCCCGGCACTGTAAGGATTCCATCCTTCAAGATTTCTGTTGGGGCTAACCTTGAGGGGTAGTCTTTGAAACTTTTATAATCTGTATGGCCACATTGTTTTTTTGTTTTCTTTTGGTGCTGCTATTGTTCTTTTGGGGGGATTGTAAGTTGTAATCACTATCAGGACAGCAAGAATGCTTGCAACTGCACAGATGAGGAAAAGCCCCCAAAAGCTTTGCAGGCTGAATTGATTTGGCTCATTCTGAGATTTCGTCAAACCACAAATATTCTTATTCAGCCATCTCTCGTTCGCCATTTTCTGACAGTCCAAGAATGTCAGTTGAAATCAATTACAACAGAAATCAATTGATTATATACCTTTAAGGAAGGCTGAAAAAAAACTGCCGAAATGAAATCAATTTTTTCCATTAATTACGCTTTTGGTTCTCGCAAGAGTTCATGAAGACAGGAAAAAAAAACTGCAGAAAATGGTAGTGAT
This sequence comes from Parsonsia alboflavescens, assembly GCA_028571225.1. Lineage (NCBI taxonomy): Eukaryota > Viridiplantae > Streptophyta > Magnoliopsida > Gentianales > Apocynaceae > Parsonsia > Parsonsia alboflavescens. The sequence continues at coordinate 2,717,589 of JAOXNR010000022.1, forward strand.
TAGGAGACGGGTGCCACAGTTTTCCGTTAGGAGGAAGGGGAAGACACCGGTGCAATTTAGGGCATCGGTGCCCCATGAATGGAAAATGGCTGACAGCAATGATTTCTGGGGCCCATTATTATATTAAAATGAATTCTTTTCTTCTTCCTTTTCTTTTCTTTTTTCCATTGATTCTTCTTCTTTCAATTCAACAATTTCATTATTTCTTTTTTTTTAACTTACAATTTTTTTTAACAAAGATTTTTCTTTCCTTTCTAATTATATATATATATATATATATATATATATATGCATGCGTGTGTGTAATCATAATATTTATTTTGTTATTTTTTCAAACAACAATCATTGTTAATATTATATATTTGTAATTTTGATTATTCGTTTTACTTTTATGTACTATGTCCTTTCATAATAGGATTTTATAAGTTTATTAATTTTTGTTAATTTGAAAAAAATTAATTAATTTCAATGTTAATTTATTTTAGAATAATTAGATATTTTTAAACTATATCTTTCTTTAATAATATCTAAATTTAAAAATGTGAAAAATAAATTATTTTGATAATATAATAAATAAATTGATAGATGAAACCCACTTTTAAATGTCCCTAATTAAAGAATAAGAATGTTTAAGAAAAAGGTATTTTAAAATGAACATAGGAACCATTGGAAATGCCCTGATGGAAAATTATTCATGAAAATTTGCATTTAAAATTTACCATGAAAATTGTAATGAGGATATGGGAAGTTTGTCTAAAGTTAGGGATTCCAAAATACCTCTACATTTTTCTTTGTTTATTTAGTGGCGCGTTTGGGGAGGATTAACTATGAAATGTTATATTGGAAATATTTTAATTAAAAAACGTATAAATATTAAATAGAAAGTGTGATGCTAAATTTGTGTAATAAGAGATAAAAGGGCCTAAATCCACTGTTGTACGCACAGGATATGAACTCACTGAAAAATCTGCTTCGTACGTCATATTCCCTTGAACAGAGAAAAGAAGACGACAAACTTTAAGAAAATACAAAGAAACCTTACAGGATTTTTAGTTCCTCTTTGTCGGATCCGAACCATGACCACACATCCTCGCTGACGTGTAATTGCACTCTTTCTCCAAAATCCGATCTTAAAATGAAATTTTGATTCTGACGTGAAATCCCGGAGTCGAGAAATTGATCGGCGATCGTGAAACTCTTCAAAGAAAACCTGGACACCTCGAGTGGGAGTGAGGCAAAGTTAGAGATTTGTCGGTTAAGGTGGGGCAAATGCAGCCGATAGTATTTTATTTTATTATTAAACTTCGTATTTTCTTAATTTCTGGAAGCTTCGATCAAATTCGTGTGTATAGATTAGACTGCGTAGGATGTTTCGTGTCCTCGGACTTTTCCTGCGCGTGTCAATCGTGTTGCGTGGAGGTCAATAATGTAATTTACAACCTCGTCCCTTCACTGTCAAGAAAAGGATCAAATCAATCTGAATATTTTCAATTTTTCAGAGTATTGGTGAAGTTAATCTAGACTCGGCATTTCCAGCTTTCTAGTATACACTAATAACTAATACTTCCCCCGTCACTTGATATAAATTTTCATTTTCTAAAAATTAAGATAATTTTTTTCTCTATAAAAGATTTTCTTAACAAATTATAGTTTTTTAAGAATTTGAATATCATTTCACTACATAATTAACTAAACATGATGATTTATAATTAGTGATAAAAAAAATTAATTAAACTAATTTATATTTAATGACAAAGAGAGTCAATAATAACTAGTGTGCATTGAGCACACTATAACTAATATTCCTTCTATCACTTAATATAAGTCCAAGAGTTATTTTACAAATATTAAGGTTTTTTTTTTCTCTAAAATGTCCTCTCAGTAGTGTTTCAAAAATTTGAATATCATTTCACTATATATTATTAAATGGATAATATAAAAAAAATATATCATCAAATACTTAACTAACTAACCACAATGACTTATAATTAATATCAAAAAAGGTAGTTAAACTACTTATATTTTGGTGGTGAAGGGAGTAAATAATAACTAGTGTGTATTGTGCACTCCTGAAAATATATCTACCCCTGTTATCCCTAATTATAGGTTTTAATTAGGTTGTTCATAGTCATATTGTCAATATTGAAGGTAAAGAGTTTTTTTTTTCCTCCCCTCAACTATCCTAAATTGAAGAAGAACATTGGAAATAACAGAGAGAAAGAGAAATGCTTTATGAAGAGAAAAAAAAAAACATTGGAAAAAATGAGTAACGATTCTAAAAAACGACCTATAATAAGAGACGAGAAAAGTAACGATAAACGACTTACAATTAAGGACAGATGAAATATAGAATAATTAAAAATACATATAACTTTTTCACTAGTACTCCCTCCATCTCTTTATATAGGTCTTATAAAGTTTTTATACACTTTTTAATGATGAAAAAGAAAATGCATTAACTTAGAAAAAATATTAAAAAATCCCGAGTCAAACTACATAAAAAATCAAAATAAAAAAGACATATACATATAAAAGTCAAAAATCTTGCCTAACAATAATAATAATATAGTAATTTATATTATGTAAAATTATTATTCTTTCATTTTATATTTGAACGTAAATTCCATATGAATTGTTTTCTGCTTGCGCTGTGCTTGTGTCCCGTGAGAACATCGTTTAAGTGACTTGCGGGAAGGGAAGGGTTTGGTATAATAAGTTAACAAATTATTATTACTTATTAATTTGGCAATAGATGTGAGATATGGATGGAAATCTTTATAATGTGTATGAGTATGAATTCCAAGGTGGGACGCTTTATAAACTGATTCTGAATCAGAGTTTGATTTCAAAGTTCTACACAAAGTTGAAAGGAAGTTTCCTCTCCTACTTTTAAATTTGTTTGACGTTGATTCAACGCCACCGATTTCAAAAACGGAAAAAAAATCCTATTTCTAGTTTTTAATTTTTTTTTTAATTTAGCTACACATACTCATAATTTTCCTTCCTTATTAATTTTTACGAACGGACTGACTCTTTAAAGCTTGTCAAATTTTATACTTTTTAGGCAATGTCAATTAGAATTTTCCATTTTTCGAAGAATATTTTCAATTCTGTAAGCAATCTCGATGTTAAGTTCGTAACTTTTTTTCACTTTATCATTTAGGTATATATCTTTAGTTCTAATTTTTTGAGTCATTTAATTTTTAAGGATGTCCCATCGAATAATTTTAGTGACCTAGTTTTGTGTTTCTCCGAGTCATATCAATGAAAAGTTTTCCTTTTTCAGACAGTAACTCAGGGTATTTTCCATGAAAAAATTGATCAAATGGCTTGTAAGAACTTAGAACTTAGAAGCTTCCCCTCCCACTGTATAATTTTTTATCTTTTTTGTTAATTACAAGAATGATTCCTTTATATATAAACATATATATATATATAAGATAATTGTAAGAAAAATCTTATATTTGGTATAAAATTTTTATAGAAATATAAATATAACAAAAGGTAAGGACAAAACTTATAATATTTTATTCACGTTCTGTATATGTACAGATAATCATAACAACCCTATATTTATAGGGTAGGAGACTTGATCTCTAAGACAGATGATGACATCATATAGGAGGAGAATATCAAGTATCTTCATATATATTCAGAGCATAAGTTTGATTACAATGGTGAATTCATTCACGTATTCACAACAATATTTTGATAGAAATAAATTGATTAATTTATATTTTAAATGAGAGAGCAATGGTTACTTGCGTGCATAGAATTTGAAGGCATTATTAGTTCTATTATTTCATCAGGGAGGCCAAAGGCTGCTTCAAGCAACCACATGTGGTCATCAGAATAGACTTTTCTTTTCCTCTTTTTGGTTCGATCCCCATTCATAAGTAATTCACATTTTTCTCTAATTTGACTAAAACGATTGACAAAAGAGGCTGCAAACTGCGAGGCTCGCAATTCCTGCACGGATTAAACGAGAGTGGGGAACGGAAACGAGTTTGGTGAGGGTTAAAATTTAAATGCACAAATTGACTTGTTCTTTGATTTACTGTAATATGGGTTTAATAATTTATGATGCATGGTATTTAGACACTATATTTTTCAAGGTTTCAATAAATAATAAAAATAAAAATTAATTGTTATAGTTCAAAAGTATAGCTCATGAGCCATGCCTTGCTTCACACTCAAATTCAAAAAATTAATTAATGTAATTATATGGCGGAATTTGAATTTCAAACCACCTTATAGATTAACGACTTACAATAAGTCCTATGAATATTTCGTTTCAGGATGTAATTATTTTTCTCTTATATCTGTCTTGAGAGTTTTTTGGAGAGATAAATAGGATTATGCCATAAACATCTATCTCGTAATTTCTTAATATTAAGATAGAATTACCCCATAATATCCCTCTTGACAACATCTATCTAGTAATTCCTTAATTTGCAGGGGAGGAATGGATTACCATGTAACATGCTTTCTCACTTGTCTTGTAGGATGGGTCTGCTAATGAGACTAATTCCTCTCTTAATTTTCTCCAATTGAGTCACAATGCCTGAACTCCGTTATCCTACGCTTGCCGTCATTTTTGTAGGGTTGGATTAGTGTACTTGTCTAGACTCTTTGATCCATTGTTGGATTGGTTGGTTCAATCCTAGTGGATCTTGAGTTGTGCTCTATCAATAGATAAGGATTACTGTTTAGAGTTTCTTTTATGTGTGCCTTTTATTGACATTACTTACAATAATTTAAATAATAAATAATGACATATAAATAAAATAAAAAATTAGTTAGAAAAGGAAATAAACGGCATAAGTTTTAATAGAAGAAGAAAAAAAAAATGAGACTAATTTATTCATAAATTAGATTTATAATTTTCTTAAAAATTAAAATTCTAAGGGTATATTTGATAGAAATGAAAAGAATAAGTATTTTGTTTGTTACGATGTAAGTGGTGAAGTAAAAGTAAATAATGATATGGAGAGATTGCACTTCCATTCCACGTCATATTTTCTTCCTCCTATCATCCTGGGTTGATTGGACTAATACTCCCACGGTAAAGACAATATTAGCCCTAAATTATATTTACTCTTTCCTCTTACTTCTAATATTATAATAGTCAATTTAGTAAAATACTTACTTTTCCCTCCACTCTTCAATCAAATTAAACAAGGAGAAAGATTTATAATTTACTTCATCTGTATCAGATTAAATTTCAATTAGGAGAAGTAAATTGAGTCCTTTTTCTTTCCCATTCCTCTCTCTTTCAAATTTGCAAACCAAACAAAGCATAATTCTTAATTGAGAACTTAATTTGTAATTTCTGTAGTCAAGATTACAATGCATTAAACAACAATATAAGGTATATAAATACACAAATCTGATAAGGTAAACCATTATTCACTATTTATAAATCATTTGAATTAAAGTTCTTTGTCATTAAAAAAAATTTGAAAATACATATAAGTCATTGTTATTAACTTATTAGGTGTTTTATTAATTTTTTAACTATATTACTATTGTCTCATTCTTTTTTTCCTAATTAACGTTATTAGTTTGATTAGAATCATAAATATTGATATTTTAGAAGAAAAAAGGTTTTAATTTTGACATAATGATGACCGTTAACTTATAAATAGTGGAGAGTATTAAGTTAAGAAGAATTGTTTGTATAATTTTCTAAACGAGAAAAGGAGCTAAGCATGCCATATTGCGTCACGTATCATGTATTTATCTCCATTGATTAGTGATATTTTTGCAGTCTTAAAAAATCTAGAAATAGAGTAATAATCGTGTGATGTCGGCAGAAGTGACAAAAGCGCAGTGAAGACACTTGGGTACATGATAATTCATTCAACATAATGTTTAGTTGGTCTAAATAGTAATTAATAATTAAACTCCATCCCTAAGTCACATGATGCGATGTCCGAGCGAGTACATCAAATTATAAAAATGATTAAGTGTAAGTGTTAAAAAATAAAGAATAATATTAGTTTCTTTCATGAAGGTTTATATATATATATATAGAGAGAGAGAGAGAGAGTCTTTCCTATTTATTGAGGATGAATTATAAAATTATTTTTCTAATTTTGTTTATAAAATTTATGTTTTATATTTATATTTTTTACAAGAATTAAAAAGGATTAAGAAGCATTATCACATTAATACAAGACTTATCAATATTTAATGCTTGAATTAATAACTATTAAGTTAAGGTTTATAAAAATTTCACATGTGAAGAAAGAAATTTAAGTTTGTCTTAAAACGATACACGCTACTCAAATCGCTAGTTCGCAATCAGTGCACCCCCTTTCGCTGAGGGGATTAGGCAAGCTATGTCACCTAGCTCTATCATAATTACTGAAGTGGCATATTGTCGGAAGTGATATATCAGAAATGCAGTTTTTATTTTATTACTTTTTTCAAGAATGCACTAAATATTCTCTGGTTAAATAGAATTCAAAATCTATGGAATACCTATTCAATGACTTTATGAATTAAAGATTCCTTAACGAATATGAGTAATTCATATTCTTCCTTATTTTATATATGTACATCATTTATTTTTATTCTTATCTTTATTTAAAATGATATTCAACTTATTAAAAACATGAGTTTACTATATTTTAAATTAAATTATATCTTTTTTAAACTCTAAATTTTTTTTATATGTTATCTCAAATTATCGTTGCAATTAGATAAACAAGTCAACAATCAAAATTATAGAATTTTAAACGAAAATAGTTAAAAAGATCATACTATTAATTTGTAAGAAATTAAGATGGAGAAAAATCATTTTTACTCTTTTTTTTTTTTTGTCAAATACTTAACATCTTTTTCCTTTCTTTAAAAAAAAAGTTTTGGAGAAACAACATACTCATATTAATGTATCCTTTTCTCTTTGTCTGGTTGGGGGTTCGTTTTTACTGAATTGCTTGATGAATAGTTGATCCTTTCTTTCAAAATATATAACTGATTTATTGCGCACGAGAAAAATGAAATAAAATTTTCTCTTTTTTTATGATTATATTCCTCCTCTATTATATTCAAATGAACCGAGGTTATTTTAATTATCGAACAGGATAGGTAAAGTAACACAGATCGTGAATTCAATTCAATTTTTTTACATATTGTAATCTCAATAAGTTGTAATTTTTAATAAAATAGTTGAGACAACATTCAATTTTCGGACAATACTGGATTGAAAATAAAAAGAAAAAAAAAGTTCAAATTACCGGTAAACTTCTAAACAAGCTCTTTCAAAGGGTTCGTAGTCCTAAAACTATGTTTCGAAATCGTCATCCATGATCATGGGATGTTTGAAAAAACCACCTAAAAATGGCATCAGTCTTTGCTGATAGGTCAGAAGGGGCCAAAGGGACCCACACCCAGGCACTCTCTTCCACTAAAATATTTCATAGGACTCATAACTTCGATTCCATAATTGGATTAATTTACTTGACAAAATCTTATGAAATGTCTAATGTTGAAATTTTTTTTAAAAAAATCATTTATAATAAGTCTTCTCATTCAAAAAAGACCAGTAAGTTTTAAAATTTTATTAATTGATGTGCATTCTTTAAAGTTTTCACTTGCCAGGGCAAATTTTTAAAATCTTTTAAGGCAAAATAGTCTTTGTGCCCTGATACCTATAAGATTTAATTTATCTTTTTACATTAAAATATATTTTAAAAAATAAAATTTTTATTGTTAGAAACATTTTGTATGGAGTGCACTTAGCACTACTCATTATGTATACAACAACCTTTTTTGTCATTTTGGTTTCAAATACATTTCCAACTAAGCTAAGGATTTAATCAATTTATGATTAACTTTTGGATTTTTGCTCTTCTAATTTTCTTTTAACTTATCATAACCCAATGGTTAAATTCACTAATAACAGCGAAATCATTAAATCCCTAGGAAAATAACTGCCACCAAAAGCAAGTGATGCATAATACAATGTCATAGAGAACTATTTGTTTGAAAAAAAAAGTCGGGTGTTGGCTAAAAATCAACATAACTTTCATGTTTACTAATAAAAATACCTTTTAACATACAATGAGTCATTATTGAGGGTTGTTTGACATGAAACCAAAAAAAAAAAAAGTTTCCGGAAAATAACTCGATGAAAGAAATGTCGCTGCGTATTGCCGGTCTAAAATATAAATGTTGGAGTTGACACCAAAACTCCCAGAATTCAGATTTATTTAATTATTTCCTAAATTCATATAAAATTTTTGAATTCTTGACTGTTTGTTTGACCTGTAATCAGAAAATTTTCCATCTGCTATTTTTGTCGTTCTGGCATATTATATAATGAAGGTTTGACCCGTAAAGGCTGCAACAAATTTAACATTCTGGAAGTTCCCCCAGTAGGAAATGGCGGATGACGTTCAAAGATGCCCGCCTGCCAAGTTGAAACTAAATTTTTGAATGGTGACGGTAAGCCGAGTATCTTTGTCATAAAAAGTTTTAGATAAAAAACGAAAAATGGTTGAAGGAAGTTATTCGTAAGTTCAATCCTCAAACTATATCTCTCTGGAAACTTTGATCCTTAATTTTTTCTTTTTATCCATATAATCCTTAAACAATATCCCTTTGGAAGTTTTGAATCTTAAATTTTTTTTTTTTTAAACCCGTATAATTCTTAAACAATTTGTGAGTGACCATTTTGATCATTTCAATTCTGACTATCACCTTTTGTAATCCTTGGAAGATGGCAAACTATACCAACATAAGATCACAGTAAAATGATGGAAATGTCCTTCCCATTTTTTTCCAGTTCACCGTTAACTTCAAAATTCAGTTATATTTTTTAAGAATCCGATCAAAAGAATCAAAATGATCCTCCGTAAATTATTTAAGGACAAATATGGATAAAAAAAAAATTTAGAGATCAAAACTTTCAAAGGGGTATAGTTTGAGGATTGAACTAGCCAATAATTTTGACTAAAGTTTACAAGAACGAGAGAAAAAGACAATTTTTTTTAGACATAAATGAAAGAAAAATAAATTATTAATATATTTTTTTATTGAAAAAAGATAAAAATGTTATACTTGATATTTCCTTCATTCGAAATTGAATATTCTTATTTTTATTTTGATCTTTCTAAAATTAAATATTCTATTTTCATAATTAGTAAAAATGTTACAAATTAATTGATATGATTCACTACGGAAGACTCAGGCCTTTGCAGTGGTTTAAGTTGTTGCATAACCGTTGATATTTTGACTGGCGACGGCTCCAAGATTGTCATTAAAATAGGTGTTGATAGGGGTATAAACAGTATTGGAATTGATAGTTTCATACCCAGATTCAATTAATAAATATAGGATTTAAACCCTACCAAATTATATATCGGGTCCAATCTACAAAGCTATCAATTAGATCTGGGTCGGCCCTAACCCCAAAGGGTCAGAACATTTGAAGAGCCTTGTTGGGTCAGCTTTTTTTTCTGGAGGGTCATCAAAACTCCAACCTAATCCTAACCCCGTGAGGCCAAAGGAAGGGGGGTCGAGCCAGCTCTCTCTCCGTTTTTTTTTCTTCTTCTTTTTCCATTCACAATTCAATCAATGAGTACCTTTTCTTGTTTTCCTTATCTATTTTTCATTTAATGGAATATTTTTCGCCCCAATATCACATAACAAAATGGAGGAGGAAAAGACTCGGTGATGGCAGCAATAGAGCCGATGGCGGGCTAGAGTGGTGGTTGTCGGCTTCGCGAGAGTGGTGGCCCAGGTGATAGCTGGCTGGACAGTGAATATTCAAATATGTGAATCCTTTCCATAACAGAGAAAGTGAGCTGAGTGAATCTGTGTCTCAATCTCCGTGGTGACTTGACTTTTGTATTTTGTTAGATTTTTTTTTTTTTTAATGTTTATGATCCCAAGGGTCGGTCTGGCCTGCCTCTCCTTCAATCCTTCTTGGCCTGTGGTCATTAAGGATTGAGTTAAAAAATCTTTGATGTTATTGGAGTTGAATTTTTGAAACAAAATTCTCCAAAATAATGGGATAGGGTCAGGTCAAGCCCAAGGGCCCAACCTCAATTGACAACTCTATCAACCTACTTAGATTTGTACCCTACGTGTTGGGTTGGATATATCCGATATATTTTCTATTTTTTTATTACATTTTGTCAAAAAAGGTAACTTATATTTACTTATAAAAATAGGAAAGAAAGTAAAATTTAAATAAGCCAAACAAGAACTTGGAGTTAAAATATTAAAAGGTCAAATTAATATACACTTATCAATTAAATTTAAAATAACCATTGATATTAATTAATAAATAATAATTGTAACAGACTCCAAAAGTCAAATCAATATACATTTATCAATCAAATTTAAAATAATCAATCGATACTAATTATTAAATAATAATTATAATACTTATAAAAAAATATTTAAAATTTAATGATCAAATAATAAAATTAAAGTTGAAATAAGAATAAAAACATGTGTATTATGTATATATGAATATATATATATATCCGCTTTAGATTAGGTATACATATATATAAATAATATTTTATATAAATATAAATATAAATATATATTTATATTTATATAAAATATTATTTATATATATGTATACCTAATCTAAAACGGAATTATGCATACCATAATCAGATCTACCTAAAAGAATACTATTTAGGTTCGAGCTAAAATCGGATCGGATATAAAAATAGAATTATTAAACCAATCATTAAAGGGTCTGATAAGAATTTGAATTTAAGTATACCCTACAAATTGATAACCCTAGACGTTGACAAGTTGTTTGGGGATGATTTTGACCGATCATTGAAAATGGCATCGTAATTATAGAATTTATTATTGGATTCTTTATTTTCATCCCAAAATATAGCGGTGGTCCATGATATTATTTTCGTAATTGAACATTTTTTTGGCAAATTTCAAAAAAATTGAGCAATTTTATTTTAGTAATTAAACAATTTAGGCTTTTTTTTATTTCTTCTGGAAAAATAGCAGGGTTCTAAACGACTGCAGTGTTATTTTAGTAATTAAACAATTTTTTTTCTCAAATTCTTTATTTTCCGTTGAAAATATAGCCCAATGTCAACCGATGCAACTCTTACTTAAATTACCGCTAAAATCAATTCCTTAACCGCCGGTAAATTTCCGTCACCATTCAATCCTTTTCTTGTATTGATTATGTTGAAAATAAATTAAGTCAATTTTTTTATAATAAAATTTATTAAAATTATAATGACACATTTAATTTTAGACGAATGAAGTATTATTTTTTTTAATAATAATGATGATGATAATGAGATTATTTTAGTCCATATGTATTTTTCCTCACTCTTTTGTTAAAAAAGAGATCACAAATGTACCGTACAAATTACTAGTCTGAAACCAATCATTAAATAAATCCAATTTCTAGAAGCGATGTTAATGTTTTGACATTTTCTACGAAACCTTTACATGTCTTCTACTTTGATTGGAATACTGCAGCCTCAACAAGCCGAGGTCAAATATTTTATTGATTTTAGCTTCTTCCTTTTTTTCTAAAGAACACTTTAATGATCAGAAATTTCCAAAACTTAGAAGCCACGAAATTTTTTTTTTTAAAAAAAAAAAGATAAAGAAAAAAAAAAATTGGGAGGATAAAATGTTAATCCATGTGATCACATGATCAGTTGCCTGATGTCGGTTCCTGCATCTCCGGGTCATTGATCAAAGATTCTGAATTCTAGAGATACCTTCGTAAGAGAGGAAGTTATTGTTATTCCTTCTTAAGAGTAACATTTAAAATTATGGAATAATTCAATGAAACGAAGAAAGGTAAGACTGTTAAATTAAAAATAGGATGTGGCCAAATATTTTCCCTCAAATGATATTTATTGTAAAATGAAATTTCATAGATAGAATTAAATCTATTTTAAAATAGAGGGAATAAAAGAAATTGAAAATCGATCAAAGGCAAATATTTTTTTATGCTTGTCTTGTACCAAATTTAATTTATCCCCGTTTGCAGTGAAATGTTAATTTTTTTGTTTTTGTTTCTATGAACCCATCCTTCTCCTAGTCATCCCTTTAGCCTTCCTTTAAAGATTAACCGTGACATCTTTCATCTATTATCGAAATGTCTCGAACTCGAGATTTTTCGATTCTAAATGTTTTGTTTATCACTAAGTTGGTAAGGTTTAAAAGCGAAATGTTTAATTAGGAAGGAGTGCTTTATAAAGTTTGGATTCCACTTTTCAGCGAGATGGATTGGAAGGTTATTCAAAATTTTTATCATTATATATTGATTACTTTACCAATCAAGATATTTATTTGCCATACAAGGGAATAGTTTATCAATGGGATGTTTTGATCTTGTTCAATTATTAGAGTATCAAGAGATACTAATTGGAGATGAAAATTTAACAACAGAAAAAAAAAAGGGGGTTGGGGTGTTTGGCTATTCCTACGAGTTCTCTAATTGTGCTTTTAGCACTTTCATTTTGTGGGTTAAAATTGTTTAGAAAATTGATTTTGTTTGGCATTTTACTTAGTTTTTATGTATTCTATATGCATTTGGATAATAAAATCCTACTAATGCTGGGTTTCCTAATTCTAACAATATTGGGTTTTTTTTAATTAACTTCCAAAACTTATTTGGAAATGGTTTCCCTCTTTTTTTCAAAAAAAAAAAAAAAAAAAAAAAATTGGCGGGGTGTGATGTAGATGGTATGTATTATGTAATGTATTTAAGTTTTAAGAATTAGGTAATGCCGTTAGTTAAAGTGGGGAATTGAAGCAGGCTCTTATTGACCGAGATATCTTCCGCGTGTAAGGTTCAAACTCCCCCAACCGGAAGTCGTTACCTCTCTCGGTACATAACCAGTCAAAACATCGAACATTGTCTACGACTATCCTCCTTCCCCATTATCTCTGCACCTTCCACGACTTCCGCCCCTACCTCTTCCCCCTTAACCATTTTCTCCCCCTTTCTATCCTTATTGGATTTCATTTAATTCCCTCTGTAATCTCCATCACTTCTTCTAAGCTCTCTCTTTCACTACTTCTCCATCGGGATTATCAGAAATGGGTTTTTCATCAAAAGAGGAGAAATCAAAGAAACTAGTGAGATGGATTAAAACTCTCTTCTTCTTGATCACTATGTTGGTATCGCTTCTGTTATTCTCCGCACCAATTCTTCTGGTCATCGCCGACGCCCTTCTCCCGTCTGCGCTATTGTCCGCTTCCTTATCTCCGTCGTCTCTCTCTCTGGAAACACTTTCATCTCACTTAAGCAATTACGACTTTCGGTATTCCCTCATCGATATCCCTCTCATCTCCATCATTAGGTCAGCTGTCATTCTATGTAAGTACTGTTACCGCAACAATCCAGTGAAATAGATTTATTAATTTGATTCAAACAAAAGATTTAACTTAGGATTTTAATTTATAATTTCTAAATTTTTGTTTTCCAGGCGTTTATAGTCTATGCGATGGTCCGAAGCTATCAAGGGGTCCGTACTTAAGTATTGCAATGGTGTTCTCTGTTTCATCTCTGTTGTTCGTGTCGTTCAAGGCTTCGTACGTGTTTAGTCACGGCAACATCGGGAGAGGAGTCTATGCTCGGGCCATGGAAGTGGCATTGTTCGTGTGTTCCTTGGCTTTGGCGATCGGCCATGTAGTGGTGGCGTATAGAACCAGTTGCAGAGAGAGGAGAAAGCTTCTCGTCTACAAAATTGATATTGAAGCTGTAAGTCAACTCATCCATCCTTTTCCCTTTCTCTTCTCTTACTGATATTTTTCGCAAACCCGATCGAGTAGGGACGACACGGTCAATTCAGCTCAAATCCTTGAAAATTATTCTTCTTCTCCCACATATTTGAAATTTGAATTTTACTAATTTAGAATGCAATCTCTCCAACTTGCCTGCGTCCGCAGCCCCAGCCGGATGCGGAGACCGGCTTTAACTTCCTTTTTTCTTTTCTTACGGTTGACTGCTGGCCATAGTGATTTTTATTTGTTAGCCGCCTTGCGTCTTCCTTATGAAATACAAAACCAATTTCCTTTATTACTGAGGAAAATTACGCAGACGTGATAAGGAACTTTAAGTTAGATTAGAATTAAGTAATGAAGACTAATTTGATTTTGTGGTAATTTACGTAAAGTATTCGAATATGATAATGATATAACTAAAAATAAATGATTAATCAAGCTCAGGTTCAAAACTAAAGACCTTTTAGAAATGTAATAGGGAATAGCATTTGGGAATGGATTATGTTTTGGTTCATCTTCTCAACTTTCTTTTGCGTTAATAATTTCTCAACTGAGTCACATGCTTTTTGGCCTTGTTTTCACATTGTGCTTGCCCATCCAAGTTACCCACAAAAAAATAGTGTTATGTACAGATAGGGCAACTTTCTCGTGCGTTTGCTAAGAATAGTATTTACTTTCTCAAGAGAAAAAAAACATTTGGCAATGGGTACCGGACCGACTGTCTAGGTTTTTTTGGCAGCGTGTCATTCTGATTAGAGAATCATTCATTCCTTATTACGGCCAACTTCGGAGTATTTACAAACTAGCACTACTATCTTGGTTGAAATTTTCAAACTGAAGTCTCGAGAAAAGAAACCCAACCAAATCTTAACAATCATCAAGACCTGGTCGTGTTTGCCATTTGGTCGAGCCTTTTCAACCTTTATGCCACTAATCCTATACGCAGTCCTGGGGTGGCTGTAGTGTTTTCGCTGTGTTTTTTTATATGGTGGGATTGGGGTCTAGCATAGCTGGTTGGGGAATCATTGGATTTATTTTTGAAAACTCCCTATACTATAGTGGAGAACAAAAACACCAACATATGCCGTTATAATGGTTAAAGACTTAAAAGTGGCTTTCACACATATGACACTACGACTATAACATAAAAGTTTCGAACTTTCGGTTTACGAGTAAGGAATAAATTCCTCATCTCTGCATTTTTTTTTTCACCTCAAAAGTTCTCTGGTCCAACTGACTTCATACTTTTAGCCAAAGAATTGCGATTCTAGGCTTGCATTTCCCTAACCTCCTTTTTCGTTTCTTTCTTTCATTGGATTGGAGTTGGTTCTTATGCAAATTATATCTAAAAATGTCTGTGCAGGTGTCGGCATGCAAGAATGGATTTCCCAGATATCATAAGTTACTTCAAGTAGAAAGAGTCAAGTGAAGATAATCATGGATTTAATAGTCTTTTCTAACAAAACCAATTTTCCCATACCCGGTTTCAGGTAATTTATGCTTCTCATCGCAGATAATGTTGAAACAAGATTCCCCTTCCCAGATAGAAAATAAAAAACAGATCACAGACCATGTGCACCCACCTCAATGGCTGCTATATTAACCACTGAACAAGATGACAACTATATTAACCAATGAACAAGATGACAACTACCCACCTCTGTTTTCTTCTTCTGGTTTTTATTTCATTTCTTCACATTTAATAAATGACTCTGGAATTGTCTTTTTCAGGTTATCCAAAGGGGATCTGCAATCGTACAACTGGTTATCTGTATATAATCATTGTAATGGCGCTAGTCATTCAATGATTCAGTATATATATATATATATATATATATATATATATATATACATACATACATTTACAATTTCAGAGGCATAATATAGGAGAGTTTTGATTGATAGTCATTTTCTTTCATTCGCCCAACTTGTACAGAATTTTATCATCAATGAATCATCGGAAATTTCAAACAACAGTTTGTCTCTTTACTCAGAAAGAAGATCCTATCGAAATCAGTGCTTTCACAAGAACCGCAAGAAAGCCCAAATTAAAGAATCTCTTTACGGTCTTACAGACCATACTTGCACCTATTATACAGCCGAGAGGTGGGAGGATAATAGATTAGTGGTCCATCCGACCTACGAGTGGAGGGACAGCAGTGAAATGAAATCCGGTGATACCCAAGAAAATAAGGGTCATCTATACAATGCAGTTGTGCTGTGGAATATTACAATCAGACCAAGTTGTAAAAGTCTAACCTGACCTGCTCCATTATTGCAATAGAAAAAATCCCTCACCACATCTGCCTCTGTCGGGTCTTTAGACGCTGACCATCATCATCCCTGCAAAGCAGGTATATATTAGCACTTGGTTTTATTTCAACCTTGGAGTTATTAACATTAAATATCTAATTTGTATTCCCTCTATCCGAAATTGAATCTCCCTATCTTAACTTGCATAAATTTTAAGAAAATGAGTTCATTTTATGCTTAACAATATCATTTTATCAAAATTTTTTAAACTAATTTAGGAAATGATATATTCATTTCAGAATAATTTAAAATATAAATATAAATATAAATTTTCAATTCCAAACAAAGGGAATAATATATTTTTAAATAATACAACTAGAATTTGGCTTAAAACGAAATGTGCTAATTTCTGGTATATATATGCATAAGTACTGAAGAAACACAAAAGATACTTGGTTTATGGAAATAAAATAAATTAAGTTGGATGATAAACCATATCTAGAAGTCCTCGCCCAGTGTCTTAATTGGGTCGTTGGCAGTTAGGCTTGTCTATTGAAGCGTTTGCCGTTTAGAATTGCCTAGGTCGGTTGAAGGATATTTGCAAGAATAATCATTTCTTTTTCTTTTTTTAATATTAATATGCATGTTTTGGCAAAAATAAGATTAAGGGTTAATTTCATATATGTAAAGTTTTTGTAGAGATATTGCAGTTAAGGAACGTCATCTATTACTAAAACGTCACAAGTTTACTTTATAAAAGACAAACTATAAATTTCACTTATTGATTCTAATCTGGATCCAATTAAATATGTGCTTCTAATTTATCCCGTAGTTTTTTTCTCAAAACAACCTCAAATTTACCTCATAACTTTTTTTCTTTTTTTATTTTTTTAAAAAAGAGGATTTTTAAAATTATTTTAAAGTGTATTATACCTATATTTATAGTCTCTTTTATGTCATTATTATATATTTTCTTCTGGCAAAACTTTAGTAAATTCATACTCGATCATTTTAAATGTGAAGACAAAATTTGGAACTCAACTCTCAAACAACTTTGGTTTATCTTTGTTATGCTAAGCCCAAATAATTTAGGGGATGGTGAGTTGAGGTTAGGTTGGTCCAGCCTAATTGGACTAGCTTGGACCCAAATCCCATTGATAGTCACTTTAAGAATTGCAAAATAATATATTTATCTTTCTTCTCTTTTTTTTTTTTTTTTCCCTTCAAGTAATTGCTAAATATTATTCTTTCCATCCGAAATTGAATATCTTAATTTGATTTATATGCATTTTAATAAAAAATTTTGACTTAGTTCATTAATATATTACATTTTCAATTTTCTCAATAATTTTTTAAAAAAGTTTTTGGAATGAAATATTTAATTTCAAATAACTCAAAATGGAATATGAAATATTTATTTCTAAACAGATGGAATATTAAGCATATACCCCGTCGAGACTCGCTAATGGAAGTGTGACATTTCGGTAACTAAGTTTTATAGGGAACATGTGTGCATTATTTGACAAAAGATCTAAGAAAGAGACATCAATCTTATTTGAAATTTAATGCACAAGTTTGTATTTAATGGTTTGAACTTGTGCCAATAAAGAATCAATACACTTAACTTTCTTTATTCTTTGGTCAAAGGATCTAGATTTGATTAAATATTAATATTACTAGTAAGGGTGATCATAGTTTGTTTTTAGTTTTAAACATTTTTCAAACCTCAATCAAATATTTTGATTTGAAAAAAAATAAAACCATTCAAGCACTTAAACCGTTGGTTTGATTTGATTGAATGTATGTAATTTTTTTTTTTCAATAGATCATGCAAACAAAATACTTAAATAAGTTTTAATTTTTTTTTTCTCATTTTCAATGTATAAAAGAACAACATATGGTGAACATAAAACAAATTAACTTCAATTATAAAATATCTTTTATTACTATAAATTCACATTTTAATAATTTTTTATTCAAATATATTAGTTTGATTATATTAACTATGGATCCATAATAATACAAGTTAACTGGTAAAAATATAAAGAATGAAAGTCGGATTTTTTTAGAAAATAAAGTATAAAATGAAATTTCGATTTGAATTGATTTGAGAATAAAATTTTTTAAAATCAAACTAATTTTTTTATTTTGAAGCTTTTAAAATTATAAATAAAGGAATTCAAACCTAAAACTCCTACAGCAGGCCATGAGCAGAGGAGCTAAGCTGCCTAGGGACCTAAACTTGGCCAAAATAAAAGCCCGAAAAGATGCCGCAAACTTTATATTCAGATTTCCGTTTCATAAATCTGAACATTGATACTTATTCTCTTTTTTTTTTCAGTTTATGATCCTCCTTGATAAAAAGATTTTAATTTTTTATATATGAATTTGTTATGCAGTACTAGTTTTTAAACGAAGAAAACTTAGAAGTAAGCTCGAGGCCGCTATTTGAACTCAGCACCGGAAAGGTGGCGGCGTTGCCGAAGTAAAAAGTGAGCTAAGGATTCCAACTTCACCGTTAACCGGGTAACCGGGAGAGAGAAGAAGTATGAGATTCAATTTCGACGTGACAGAAGCCGACAGCAATGATGACGGCGGGCAATCCCTGACGCCCTCATCTCCCGCAACGCCGGGGGACGATGTTCGATGGCTTCCGCTCCAGAGCCACCCTCTCTTCAATGCCACTGATAGTGCTTCCGCGACTTCGTCTTCTTCCTCTTCCTCCGAAATGATAAAGAATCTCTTGGCATGGGATGGAGATTCACGCCTTTACTTTTGGGACTCTCGGAAACGCTGTATGCATAGGATTTCAGTTAGGTTGGGCGAACCTGATCCTGGATTTATACTCGCTGCTACTCCTTCTAAGGTCCTTACCTGTCTCTCTATTTGCTACTGGCTTTCAGACCTCTGTTTGTTCTTGAATATCTTTCTATGAATTTTAGTTCGACGTTTCTGTGAGAGCTCAGCCCTACTTATTGGCTTAGAATACATGAGATTGACATTGTAGTTATCGTGTAATGAAAAGGAAAATAATTTGAGGAGGGGAGGAAAATCAATACTTTTTTTTCCTCTCTTTTCTCAACTGGGAAAATGGTTCCCACTTCCCATATCAAGCAAGTTCTTCTCTTCACGATGACTTTTGCGATAGTAGTCACTGGACTTTGTAGTTTTCTTTTTGGTTAGTACATGTGTTCCTGAAAGTTATATATATGCATAGACTGAAGAAGCTGAAGGCTATAATTTTAACTTCTATATGTAATGGAAAATATTTTAAATTTTGAAATTGGATGACAAAACAAGGAAAACAACAAGAAACATCAATAGAGTTCATACTAGTGAAAGAAATAGCATTGGCTTCTTTGTCCAACAGGTTGCTCTCCAGATTAATAGAAGGGAAAGCAATAAGAAATAGCAATCCTGCATTTGTAAAAATAATTTGTTCTTTCAAATACATTGTTTGTGATGCTTAAGAAGCCACAGTAAGATAGTTTATTGCACTTCTATGGACATTTTTTGTCCTGATTTTTTGTCGCTTTTCAAAGGTTTTTCGAGCAGATGTGCAGCTTGATTTTGAGATTCACAAAATTTCCATCAATAGGAATGGATCAGCAATATTCCTGTCAGGTTTGGAGGGTCTTTACATCATGGATCTCTATGGACGGACTTCAATCAAAGAAAATATCACCATATGCAAGTAATTTCTGAACTTTGACCTCAATTGATCTCTTTGGAACTTTGGGAGGAAGATAAAGTGAAATCTTCTCTTTTGAAGGTTTATCATGTTTTGCATTTTATGTGGGTCATGACAGTTGGCTTGCTATAGAAAATAATGGTAGGAGTTCAATTTTATACACTGAACAAGGACTCTTGTTGATCTTTTAGATGCTGACCTCAACCCACCCTGGCTATTCTGTTCATCAATGAGTGCATGGTCAATTAGAGTGTTCATAGATAACTACTTGTCTGCTTAATAAAAGCTTGGCTGGAGAACATCACTTTATCTGATTTTTGGTTACTATTCTTTTGTTACTGGATTGATTTCATGTTATGTGGTTAAGTTTTCAATTGCTAATTTTGCTAGGTCTTGTTTTTGACGTTATACTTTCCTATACTTTCCCTGCAGGACTGTTTCAATAGGGTCAGAAATCTACTTTGACCAGGATAATCTTATCCGCACCTTACAAATTTCTTGGCACCCTCACAGTGACACTCATCTGGGAATCCTTTCTTCTGATTCAGTTTTCAGGTTTCATTCAGTCACTGTCACTTTCTTTTTAACTGATTAATCAGTAATATTTGGTGTTGTTTGTTAACTGTTCATTCTTTTTTCTCTGACTACTTTTTTTTTCATCTATTTTGCAGAATTTTTAATTTATCTTTGTCTATCAGCCAACCAGAACAAGAATACTATTTGCAGCCTGTTGAGCATGGTAACTCTGGTAGTGCTTCATCAATCTGCCCCGTTGATTTCTCTTTTGGGGGTAACCATTTGTGGGACCGATTTAGTGTAAGTTGAACACATTCAATCTTGTTTTTTGGGTTTCTGGATCACTATTTAGCAAATAGTACTACTCTTGAGGCAGAATATCAGGACTACCTATGAGCATCTGTTACCTCATCTTCTGAATTGCCAATTTATATAACTCACAAAATGGTGTAAGTTGCTGATAAGGATTATTATAAATTATTATAACATCCATATATGTGTTTGTTGAATGTATACTTTGCATATGGGATTAGATCTTAATTTTTGGCACCCTAGTTTATGCATTCTACACCAACGTTTACCCATTTTATTCCTTATCTAAGGTTTTCCATTTTGATTCCAGCTTCATTTCATCAGAGTCTGATTCATCTGTTCTTATTCTCATCTTTCATTTGGGGAATGAAGTCGGGTGGGTGGCATTTTTCAGGGAATCAGAATCCTTGTTCATACTTTATGCCTTGGCAATAACCATTTCCACCACAACAAGGTGATTTCTTTTGTTAAAAAACCTGTGTACTGGACACCTCCAAAGATATCCCGCATAGGTATTTTGGCCCTGATGTTTCTAATCTATTACAGGTTTTTGGCAGCTTATTAATAACTGCTTCTCTTTGAAGCGGTTGGGAGTCTTGAACCCTTTTAGCATAATGATTTAATTTGTTTATTTTCTATTTATACCATAGGTGTGTAAGTTCTTTATTCTGTGGATGGTTATCCAGATATCTGGATATTGGTTTTCTTAAAAATTGGGCAGTTTCTTATCTAAAGAGGCTTTCTTGTTTGTTTTTAAATATCGATGCTTTTCCACCGAATTAGAGAAATTGTTCTGCTACTTTATCTGTTGGTTACGCCTCTCTGTCCAAAGTGAACTTGCTTAATTTGAGAGGTTCTTTTGAGTTATGCATTTCATTTATATTGCAGGTCTTCCTGTTATTTACCAATGGATCTATCTATGTTCTGTGCCCTGTTGTTCCTTTTGGAAGGTAATTTTTGTTCTTAATTTCTTATCAATATTTAGTTGGTAAAGAGTTTTTTTTTATTGTTTTCTGATGACATGTCCTTGACTAATGGTGCATATTTATGTTTGATAACCTTTATAATTGAGCGGACATATAACTAGCAGTTGTGGATTCATCTATAAACTGACTATTTGGTCTTGTTGCTTTAATTTAACTGCAGTAATACTGTTATTTCTTAGTATGTGTATGGTACATTTTTTATCTCTGATGAAATTTCATGCACCATGCTACTGATTTAACTACAATCATACTATAATTTTGTCTATATATGATACATTTAATCTCTTTCACTTAACCTTCCATATTAGCTATATGAAGCAGCTATATCCCGTGCTACTAGTACTGATTGTTTTTATTGGAGATATACTGAATTCAATTGCTTTAATCTATTAACAGTGTGTGCAAATTTGAAGCATTGGTGGAAATGTATACGGACATGAAAACAATTTGCTCAAAGTCTACAACATCAAAAGAAACTAATAATTCTAATATGGCAATCTCTTGGTTAGAAGCAACATTCCCGGAATTGTCTCCCATAGTAGTAGAAAGTGGAAATTTCTTTGCCCTCAAGGCTCAGCCTTATGCTTTTATTGATTCTTCAGTCTCATTGCAGGTATATTCCCTCCCTTGATTGTTACATTCTTTCTGACCACCTTTATGGAAGTTTTTCATCTGCATGCTTTTAACTTTTCCTCCTGATTATGTTAATTGCTGACCTTTCTAGTTCAGTAACTATTACTAAATTATTACTGTTTTCCATCTCTCTTTGAAGTCAATTGCGTAATTTATTCTTTGTTGGTGTTTAAAGTTGTATCTTGAAATTGGCACCTTCAAGGCTACATGTTAATGTAAAACAGTGACTTTTAAGCTGAGTGGGGTCTACATTTAGCAACAGGCACTTTTCTTATTCTGCCTTGTTCTTTTCCTTTTAATTTTGACTGGTATGGATATGCTGGTTATCATGCTCTTTCCATTGGAAACAAATAATTTGCTTTTGTAATTCATATTAGTTGCACACATTAGCATATCAATCTTGCATTTGCTGATTTTGCATTATACTTGCTTATTGCTATTCTGTTGGAGTTTGTGAATGTATAGGATGTCAGGTGAAGAGCTTTTAGTGAATTTTTAAGCGGGGTTCTGTGTAATTCACATAGAAACATTGTAGATTGGCCCCATATGGAATTTTGGACACAGAAGTGAGAATGCCAAAAACCACTTTCTAGATTGGGATAGCTGTGCGTTGTTTATTATTGTAAAGTAGTGAGGTATTTTGGGAAAACTTTCTGATCAGTGTTATTAATCTAAATCCACTATTAAAATCTACCATAATTGTTATCTTCTTCTTGTGCAATTGAAACATTCATAATATCTGTTCACACTTCTCAAGTTGGAGCATAAATGTTAATCATGCCCAGTTTGTTACAAATGTAATCAATTTAAGCCCCAACTAATTGTTTGTTAAATATATCTCCAAGTTCACTTTTAACATATCTCGGAGATACATGATTATCCTGAATTTTCTCTCTAATAAAGTGATAATGAATCTCAATAATTTAGTCCTTTCATGAAGGATTGGATCAGAAGTAGAAAGAAGCACAGACTGAAGATCATGCCATAACATAGTTGGCAGAGTAACATTAGGTCCCACGTCTTCTAACCATTATTGTAATCATATGATTTCACCTATAGATTTTGCCATAATGTACTTGGATTTTGTACTCGATCTTTAGATGTTGCTTTTGACTTTTTCAAGACACCTAGTTTCCCCAACAAGGAAAAAATACACAATAGTAGATTTGCTGTCAACTTTGGACCCTCCCCCATCTACATCTAAGAAATACTGAATAAGTAATTTCAATATGACCATGATTTTTTTGCCATCAAACCAACTTCTGGATTTCCTTTTAAATACAGAATTTGCTTAACTGCCCTCCAGTGAGTAAATGAAGGAGACGTTCATGAATTGGCTTAAAATCATCATAAGATATATAATATCAACATGAGTTACCGTAGTCCGTAAGGTAGTTCAACTTCCCTATGTTGCCTATACCTCATTGGATTCAAATAGTTCGCTAATCAAGTATAACCAGAAGTATAACCCTATATGCCAGAAGTATAACCCTCTAATCAAGTCAAGGACCTGCACTTCTGTCAAATCCAAGTAAGGAAGTTAGAAAAAAAAGGACAGTAGAAAACAAAGGATGTAGAAGGAATCTGCCCACCTAAATGGATCCAACAAAGAAGATAAGAAACCAATCAATTGACACAAGCAGAAGAGGCAAACCAACAAACATCAGTAAACAAAAAACACGGAAAGCCCCGAAAACCAAAATAACCCAAAACACAAGGCAAATAGAACAACCAAGAAAAGACGGACCAAAAAACTTCAAATTACACAAAAATACCGAATGATCAGAATCTGACATTTGAAAAAAGACCTAGAACCCCCGACTCTCCTGTCAAAAGCGCCCACTGAAGACTGGCCCTGGTGCTAAGGTTGTGATGTTTTGTTGCTCGGTTTCCATGTAAAGTAGACATAAAGTTGGGAAAACTTTCTGGTTAATCTTATTATTCACACTATATATACAAAAAGCTTCAGGTTACTAAAATGTACCATAATCTATTGTAATATTATGGTAAAATTGAAACATTCTCAATATATTATTTATCAAATTCTCGTCCCTCACAATCTGAGAAAACCTTCTCTCCCCAATCCCAGTGTAGCTGTCCTCCCTCTTCAATCTGTTGTTGAAGCCATAGGCCTGATTATATGGACAATCCAAGTTGCATCTCTATTTGAGAAACAAAAGCAAAGTTCTATAGCTCTCCCTCTTTCCTGTTTATGGGAGACCATACTTCCTCCACTGAAATCTTCTCTCCCTCACCACTCATTAGAGGATGAGGCCCATTGCATCCTCAACATCCCCAATGACAACCCACTTCAACCATCCAAACAAATCCAAAGTTGAAAATTTTCCCACTTAAGTTGCGACAGGTCATTGTAGTAAATCCTACTTTTAGATTCTTACTACAATAGGGGTTCCGGAATCCAAGATGACTTGATCCTTTTAGGAATCAACATTCCAGCAAGGCATTCTATGAGAAGTTGAAGGATCATGGGCTGCTTGAAGAGTGTGGATGGTGATGGGGGGAGGGGGAGGGGTTATGTTGTGTGTGTGAGAGAGGGAAAGCAACGGTGAAGATGATGATTTAGGGTCTTTAATGGAGAATCATTTTAAACTACCTATAATGATTTAGGGTCTTTAGTGGAGAATCATTTTAAACTACCTATGTAACTCTCTTATGGATTTGGATGCATTATGTTCTCAGGTTTAAACAAAAATTGTAAGAGTTGGAAGATCAGGTGCTGGCATTTCTCCTGGAAGTAATGCCTGCAGTTTGACTGATGCTAAAGCTCAATGTTAGAAATTTGAGAGTTGAAAATAGGGCAATGCCTATTTTGTCAGCCTTTTACCACATTCAATTTATGCACCATCAAATATGGATAGTTGCGAAATATCTTTTTCTTCTTATTCTGTCTTGCTTTCATTTTTCCCATTCCCATTCAATATCTTTTACCACATTCCTGAAATTTTTTCTTGCTGCTTGCTGTGATCAATGCAAAATTGATGTTGAGCTGCAGCTTTTGCTGTTGCCGCTGTTGTCTTTTTCACTTTTTTCAATCTTCCTCCTCTTTTTCCTTCTTCTCTCCTCTTCCTTTCATGAAAACCCAAAGACCATTATCTGCTGCACTGCTGCTGTTTTCTTTCCCCACTTCATCCTCCTCCTTCCCCTGTTCCACTTTTTCACCTTTTCCGTGTCTCTTGTTTCATTCTTACTGTCTCCTAATCAAGATGCAGCTTTTCATCAATTAATTTCAATCCTTAAGTGGTGTGATTATTTTTCCTTTTAAATTGACTTCCTCTTTACAATCTCTGTTAACGCTTGCATTCTGAAGCTATTGCCAACTTGATTATAGTGGTGATATTAAAAAGACCAAATGGTAGATTGCGGCTAGAATAAATGTTTGAATAACTTTTTAATTTTAAAATAAGTTGAATGAATAACTAAACATTTCTAGGATATATATATATATATATATATTGAAAGTTTTGAGTAAATCAATCCAAATATATTCTTAATTTAGTAAAATCTTAAAATTATACTCTTTTGAATATTTTTTAAAATTAAACAATTGAATCTTTATCTGAGTTCACCCTATAAGGTGCACTTGAAACGATAAAGAGGGAAGTCATAGGAACACAGGGCAGGATAGTCCTGGAAGAATTCTAGATGGAGATTTGCTAATTTCTTCCTTAGTATACCAACAATGACTACTTCCTTTGCTTGAATTCTGAATTCCATAAAACATAGAAGGGCATCTCTCTATCCTGCTTTCTGATTTTCATTTGTTTTTTTTTCCCCTTGATGATGCTAATAAATTGCATCCTTTCTCATAAGCGAAACATTTCCTATTTTACATGTCTGAATCTAATGTGAATATCTCCAGGGGCCTCTCCACAACTTGTGTCATGGTGTGAAAAATGATTCCCGAGCTCAGGTTACGGACTTTGAAGGTCGTGCTGTTAGTCTTCTTTATAATTTAGTTAGCAAAGATTCAGTTCTTGTAACTGCTCGGAGCAGTGGACAATTACAGATAGATGCCTTAGCAGATGAGATACAACCGGTCTGGAAAGTTGGTAGCCCACCTCGTCTTTTTGTTGATTCAAATGATCGTATCCTTGGTGTGGCTATGATATGTGAAATAGTTTCAAGTGATCTCTCCTTAAAGTCTGACCAGACACCTGATCGTACTGTTTGGTTAGGCTATCCACCTCCTTTGTTAAGGTTGGCTATAGTGGATTTAGCTCTGCCACAGAAAAAAAATTCTTATAT
Source organism: Parsonsia alboflavescens (assembly GCA_028571225.1). Lineage (NCBI taxonomy): Eukaryota > Viridiplantae > Streptophyta > Magnoliopsida > Gentianales > Apocynaceae > Parsonsia > Parsonsia alboflavescens. The sequence continues at coordinate 2,743,998 of JAOXNR010000022.1, forward strand.
TTCAATGTTTGTTGATCCCCTTCTGCCTGAAAGGATATATTGCCTTCATGATGGAGGAATAGATTCTATAGTATTACACTTTCTTCCTTTCACCTCTCAGACAAATGGCAGAGAAGGGATGAGAAGGCCTCCATCCGTGCACCCTGTTATATGTACTTACCAGGGAGATGCCTCGTCAATACCTCCGCTTTGTGGTTTCTCAGCTTTAGCGGATTCATTTGGCAATTCATGGACTGTTGGACTTACATCTTCCAGTGAGTGTGTTGTCTTGCAGATGGAGACTTGGGGTCAATTGCTACCGTTTGTAGTTGACAATGAGAAAGAATGTACTAGCTTGGAAGACGACATGGAAATTCCAACTATTATTAGCAAGGAACTCCTTAGTGGCCCAAAGTTGGTTCTTTTGCCACCATCCTCACCAAATCTACGTGCTGTTGCTGCTGATTCTATTGAAGGCCGATCAACTCTTCATCAATATTTCAAGCTTTTTCATGAAAATTACATGGAATATGCGCACAAGGTAACAGTAACATAGATTTGCAGTTTCTGCAGACAAATATTGTTCAGCAGGATGATATAACTGCAAGAACTTTCCCATTCTTCTTTAGGGCTTGCGCATGCCCATCGTGAGGAAGTGTTGCACTAGCCAGACTTTGCATAGTTTCATGAACCATGTTATTTTTTGACAGAGTAGAAGCTAAATTTTTTCCATATACAGTTTGAGACAACTGATTTGGGAATAATGTTTCAGATGCTAGATGAATAATCCCATTGATGGTTCTTTTTGGCCAGGTTTTTGTCTGCTCTGGGATTCTGAGTAGTGTTTGATTCTTTTCTAGGTTTACTTTGAACTTCAACATCATGCACCTCATCTGAAGAAAATTATTGATGATCAGCATTCTCGCTTAGAAAAAGCTCAGAAAAGGCTTGTAGAAGTTGAAGAGAAGCAAGAAAAGATAGAGGGCCGGGTTGCCAATGCAGTTCAGTTTCATAATGCCCTGGAAGAGCGATCGGTGAAATTGAGAAACCTGTTTGGAACCCAGAAGCCATTGTCAAAAGCAGAGCGAGAATTTAAGGCAGAATTAGGTAGTTCCTTATTTATATATCTACTCGTTTTTCATCATTTCATATATCTACTCGATTGCTTCGTTTTTTGAACTATTTCCCCAAAAAAATGATCTTGACATGAAGTGAACATCTTTGCAGACAGATTTACTGGAGTGGAATTAGATGCTTTGCGGTCTACAATTCAAGTAGCAAATGCCAGGCTGAAAAGACTTGCACGTTCTCCGCAGGCCAATTTGTTGGATTTACGTGGCCGAATGACTGTGTCAAGGAAATGTCAGATACCAGAAGGAGAAGTATCCCAACTGAAATCTGCACTTGCAAAACTCTCTCTAATTAACAGCGAGAATACTAAGAAGGTAAAACTCCTTGAATCTGCTGTCAGAAGCCAGGAAACGAGTTATTAATAACTTGATGTTACAGATTAAATCATTAGATTGCCAATGCAACCGTATTATGCCTTCAGACTTCTATTTCGAAGGCATCCACTAAATTGTATAAACACCAGAGTAATGAGTAATTTGGCATTGATTCCATGAATTTACGAGTGTCACCTGTAAATTTACCAGTCCATTAAGTTGACTCCTGAGGGCGATCTGCAATAGGAAATTTCTGTTAATATCTGGTGGAACTTTCCTGACCATGATAGGTTGGTTTGGCTCAAGTATCCAAGGCTCATTGAAAATGAATTTTCTTGCAGAAAAAAGATTGTGGTTTCTGAGATGTAATTCCAGAGCAGGGAAATCCATGACGTTGGAAGTATCTGATCATGCAATATAACGTAGTACTATTTGTACAGGCTCTCTCAAATCCTTGATTTTAGAATACACAACATTTCACCAGGTCCATCTTATTTGGCTTTCTATGGTTAAGATTACCTGGGACCAAACAGGGTATCATCTCCATAACATACAAAAGGGACTAGGCTGCTCATTTGGTCAGAAGTTATTATCCAAGTTCCATTTTTTAAGGAATCCCTAATGACATGTTAATTTGTATTTTCTTAAAAGATTTGATGTTCAGATTTACTAAAGAGTCTGTAAATCTCACTGAGTAGAGCTTGTCCCAGTAACAAAACCGTTTAGTATCCGCTGTAAGAAGTTTTAGATTACTTTTTATTGATAATAACAAACGTTCACATGGGTGCTTTGGTATTTGACATTTGAGTGTAGAATTATCACATTGCATTGAATTTTAACACAACAATCTGAATAAACATAAATCAGTTGGATGGCCAAATTCTTCCCATTTGGCTTTTTCCTTTAATGAGAGAGAAGATATCAGTTTCTCCTTATTTTCATCGTCTCGTATTTCCGTGGGAGATTTTTCCAATTGATATCATTAAAGTGAATATAATAACTTTATTTTAAAGTTGGGTACATATTTTGATGGCTAGGCTACGGCTTTGGTTCCTAAAGATTACATATCAAGGGGAACATACTTTTTTGCTTCTTTCTATTCTTTACATCGGATTGGATTGATTGGGATTGGATGTATTAAGTTGTGGGCTGAACAATTATTGGGTACCGCTTCTGCGTCCTTGTAGTTGGAAAGAAGAGCAACTTGTCTTCTTCAGCAGGAACCCAACTGTTGTTCGATCAGAAAACATTTACACCCACAAAAAGAAAAGAGTGAGTAATAAATGGAGAGAAAATTTGACCAAAAATATAATAATATTATAAATTATTTACCTAAATCGAGTAACCATGTGATGAAGAAAGACCGATAGCCCTACTCTGGCAAGCTCATATCCTGGGCAACGCCTCTGCCCTCCACCAAATGGTGCAAACACATTCACCGGACTTGTCTCTCCGGTGCTGCTATTCCTCTGCTTATTATTACACAAGAAAGATAGTAGTAAGTAGTAATATAATCGGAAAAAAAGCACATAACTCATGCTAGGAATCAAAAATATGAATGCCCGCCATAGCATTTTCATGAATAAAAACTAGAACTAATTACCAGCTGCCACCTCCAAGGATTAAAAGTGCGAGCATCTTTAAAATATTCTTGGTTCAGATGTACAGCACGGAATGATGCAAACACCTTCCATCCCTTTGGAATAGTGTAACCTGATAATGGATATTCATATTCCATAACTTGAGAATACAATCAATCTTTAATCCGTGCAGCATATGTATTTAGTTTTCCTAGTCGATACTGACCTTTTATATTGACATCAGTGATTGCTCGCCTAAACACCCCACTGATTATGTTAGCCACACGAAGAGTTTCATTTACTACCTGAAATTAGTCAAATTAAGAAAACACCCACAGTTAAACAAACATGATCAATCATAAAAATTAACCAAAGTTAGCTGTTTGAAATTCTACTACTATTATAAAACCAACTTACACACTGAGTAAAAGGCATGGATTTGTAGTCTTCCCACTGCAAAGCCTCTGATTTTCCTTTCCTTGCTCTGATCTCCTCGTGCTCTTCCTGTATATAAAATACAATTTTTATTTAAAAAAAAAAAATGCCCTATCATCCAAAACAATCAACCACCTTCCATTTCATTGACTGTTACAAATCAGAAGTACATACAATACCAAACAAGTCCAAGAGATGATGAGAGACAGAACGATTACAATTACAACTAAATTCCTCCAAATGAGCATTCTTTTCTTTACTTTTAGTAAAACCGCCGGTCCGACACAATACACGGAAGTTACTGCACTTCTCTCACCCTGATGGGGGGAGGAGAGGTTTATTATGTATGTATGGTCAAAGCTGCTGCAGCATTTTTTTGAAGACAAGAAAAATCTCATTCACCGACAAATTGTCAAATGACTCTCTGACAAACACTACGGCATAGGCGTGCAGAGAGGTTTTATTTTCAGACGACACTAGTAGTAGTAGTAGAATAGCCCTCCCTCTCTTCCTCTCTTACCACCCGTCGCCGTAGAATCACTTTTTTGACTTCGAAACTGTATGTGTTTTTTTTTAACTTTTTAAGCTATGGCTAGTTCGTCCAGCATTGTTAGCAGCAATATTTTGGAGTTTAAGATATAAATAAAAGTCTCACGAACGAATTCCCTTTTATTAATCACAAAGATTCTTTATGTCAATAAAATATAAATAAAAAAATATACATGAACGAATAAAGGTCAAATGGAAAGGACGTAATAATTAAATTATCAACTCAAAACAGACAAGAAAAAGCTTAACTGAGTAGATAAAGTAATATTATTGATAGTCAAGAGAAGAATTAAAGAAGAGGGGTACTAAGAAAAAAAAAAAAAGGTCAAAAAGCTATGGCTAGCTTTTGAAAATCACCATTCTACTCTACCCACCATTCATCTACTTACACTATCCTTCGTTTCACTTATTTCGCTTGAGAACTACTGTGATTCATTTAAAAATTTACAGTGAAAGGGTTTATTTCCCAGATTAAAAAATAAATAAAAAATTGATAATAAAACGAAAAATATTCAATTAAAAAAACCCCAAATAAATTCGTAGCTTCTTTTATCACTCGGAAAAACTTCAGCTCCTCGACCCAAGAAAACCGGGTGGGTTCTAACCGTAAAAATCTAAACTGTCATAGCATTTTCTTACCACATTTCCTCTTTCTTGTCGGTCACAGACTTTTCTTGGCAGCGTGTATGCTATTATTAGTCTACACATTTCAAAGTAACCGAAATTCTAAAAAAAACAAAATTTAGAGTTTATGATATGTCCACTAAATCAAAATTTCAAGATTTACTTTTAGAAAAATTGTTCAAAAAAATACAAGACTATTTCTCACTTCCCATGGAATCGCCATATCCACAATTTTCTCGGATAAGAATTTAGATAAGATAGTGTCCTCAGGCAGAAGAGGAAACCAACATGCTGGACGGTCGAATATGGCCCACAATCAAAGTACTATAAATTTTATTTAATTTTTTTAATGTGAATATGTACTAAGAAAAATAAAGAAATACGATTATTATATGAGTTTTTGGAAATTTCTCCAAAGATGTTGTCCTCACCTTGAGCTCAGCCAAAGCCTGGGGAGTCTCAGTAAGGAATTTGACAGCAAGAGTCATAATCGTAGAGGTTGTATCATAGCCGGCCACCAGCAAAGACAGCAAGAAATCAACTATTTCCTCATCGGAAAGGCCTCCTCCGTTCCCATCTTCGTCGAACAAAGCCCTCAACATGTCATTCTTTCTTTCTCCTCTCTCGCTCTCTTTCCTCCTCTCTCTCACAACCAAACTCAACGCTTCCGCTACCTTTCTTCTAGCCTTCACCCACCAATTAATTAATTCATATTTTTGACTGAACGAAAAAAAAAGGAAAAAGTAATAAAATCGAAATTCCAACCGTTGATCTGGATCATTTATATTATATTAATTACCTGGATGGCTCTGCGATAGGTGCCGGAGAAGAGGGGAAAGGGAACAGTGAAGAAGCCTTCAATGACGAGCATGTATTCCTTCATGAGGTTTTCTGTCCATTCACAGGGATCAAAACTCATAAGCTGCTTTACTGTCAACTGAAACGTGATCTGCACACATTATAATCAAAAGCATTAGAAAGAAAAAAATTGACCCACCCCCCCTCCTTTTCTTTTTAATATAGAACCTTCTATTTCTTAGTATAAACCTGACAAATGGAGTGTGAGAAAAGAAAGATGGTATGAATATTATTGTTCAAAAGGCAAAGAGAATAATTACTCGATGCACATGCACATGACCATGTTGCTTCATCTTCCAAAATGTCTAAAGCTTCTCCCAATTTTATATACACTGTTTTAAAAGATTAAAATAATAATAATAATAATTTTAGATGACACCCACTACTCGACCCATTGAAATCCGACTCATTTCCATCTTTTTCCCTCCGACGTGAATGATAACAAACAAAAAGACCCCATGGAACTCAAGTGATATACGTCCCCAGATGGTGGGGTCCGGGAAACTCTTCAGTGTTGGATAAAATTAAAATCTTCTCTCGACCGAGTCGACTCGGAATCTCTCTCTCGTTAAACAAATTTGATTCAAATATTTTACCTTCTTGGCTTCGTCCATTAGAAGGATGCGGCCGTTCCAGGAGTCCATGTTCAATTTGACCAGTCGTTCTATGTCAACCAACAAGTGATCCTTAATGATGGAAGAATTAGCGAAACTCATGGTTAGAGAATGCATTCTCTTGTGAAGGTTCCCTCTCATAAGAAGAAGCGAATGCCTCCCTAGCAAGTTGGAAAGAGAACCCGGATAGCTGGCCTCGAAAAGCCTGCCTTCGTTTAGCAAGATCAACCGGTTTATTTCCGGGTCGGCAGAGAAAATGGTCGGTTCTCCGAATACGTGGGTGGTGAAAACGCTGCCGAACTTGGACACCCTGTCGTCTATGAAGGGCTCGGGGTTTTCAGTCTTGTAGGCAGAGATGAGTTGAAGGGTTTCTCCAAGCAGAGGGAGGCCCAGGTTCCCCGGAGGCAGACGGAGCCTTCGGCGGGTGGCGGCGCGAAAGAGAAAGAAAGTGAAAAGAGAGACAGGAAGGGAATAGAGAAAATAGAGAGGGATGGCCATGGAGACGTCGGAGGAGGAGGAAGCCATGACTATTTTTCGTTGGAGAGATCAGTTGAGAAATAAAAGAAGAAAGGCAAAGTTCTGCAAAAGAGAGTATGTGACGATAATAAGAAGGAGCTCGGTGTGTATGTAGTAGGAACTCTAGGGTGGATGCCGTGCCGTGGCCCTTTTGAGGTAAAATTGACGGGGGATAGAAGAGAGAGAATTGGGACGGCATTAATAGAGCACACGGGTGGGCATGACTCATTGTCAAATCTAGTAAGGGGAAATTTGTACATAAATAAGGACCACAATTTCATAATTACCGGATAGTTACTATTAAGTCGACTAGATAATTTGTCTTCTTGTATTAGGAAAATACTTATATGGATATGCTGTAATCAACGTGAATATAGGAAAAAATAATAAAAAAATACTTTATTCGTTTCATTTTACAGATCATTCTAACAGATTAATTTTATTTCAAAATAATAATAATTTTATATTTTTCAATGAGCATTTTTATCTTCTATAGCCATTTAATAAAAATTTTTCAGTTATAACTTTCTAATCCCATTAAATATTAGATTTGAATTCATATGAGTGTAATTTATTATACGAAGTATTTTAATCCAAGAAAAATATTAATTATCGAAATAATCATTGCATTGATCTATATTTCAAAACCTTAAACGACTTTTAAAATGAAACGAAGACGGAGGAAGTAATTATTATTTATGGATTCTATAAAAATGTATATATATATATATATCTTTTGGACTATTTTAATGATGGATTTGCTAAGGCGTACTCCAATCTTTACCGTAACGGAATTCTTGCTCCGCTTGGTTGGCTGCATGAGCACTGTAGCAAAAATTTCGTTACGGTAATGATTGAAGCGCACCTTAACAAAACCGATTTTAATGATGTGGTCCGATATGAGTCACGAAATTATTATATGAGGTATAGACCTTTAGTTCATATTAGAATTTTATGTTGATTTTTTATAATACTCCTTCCTTCATCTAGTTTATAAAGTAGAGACTTTTGATCGAATTGGGGCTCGGAAAATTTGAAATATCACATTTTTAAGTATATTATTTATTTTTATTGAAAAGTAAGATATCGATGGGGAAAAAAAATCTCAATTCCACTTTAAAATTATTCAATGATTATAACTTTTATAATCATTACAAAATAAAACTTTTTATATTTAACAAACATAATCTTTTGTATGCAAAATAAAACTATTTATATAAGTTTGACCAAAATACCACTTATAAAAAAATATATTTATATTTATATTTGAAGAACATAATATTTCTTTAATTAATAAAAATAATTATTATACTAAAATAAAATTATTCATATGTAATGAACATAATCTTTTATAAATTATTAATTAAAATTTTTTAACAATCTTTCATAGCTTTTTAAAATAAAACTTGATTCGAAAGTCACGTACAATTGATTATAACATTCTAATAAAGATATGTCAATTGCGAATTGTTATTCTAACTTCTAAAATCATATAAATAAGAGACATTTTCCCCTCGTGCAATTCTTTTGCACTAAACCTAGTAAAATCATTTTTGTTTGAATATTATAAGAGGAACTAGGTTTAGAACATGTTCAATGCACGGGCTTTTTTCGTGTTATGTATTAAAATTTTAACAGTTTTTGAAAGAAAAAAAAAATTGAAACGAAGTTCTTCTAAAAATAAGATATTAAGAAAAATTTCTATATGTCTGTGATTGTTAATTGCACTATCGAGATAAAATGTGACTATTTTATATATTTATTAGGCAATCATATATTAGAAAAATTAATAATTCCCAATTACTTCATCTCTACCATAAGATTATCAATCCTCATAATTTATGGTTATTAAATTAAAGATCAACATTTGAAATCGAAAAGTCTCGAGTTTGAGATACAATAATAATAGGTGAATTGTCACTTGATCCTCGTGGGAGAAATATAGGGTGGGGTGGGTGTAAAGAAAAAAGAGTTAAGTTTTATTCTAAAACTTTCTTTATTATTATTAAAGATTGATAAAAGAATTTTATTTTAATAATTCATAAAAGATTATATTTATTAAATATAAATAATTTTGTTTTAGCTTAATAATTATGAAGATTTTGTTTAAGGATATGAAAGATTATAGCCATTGAACATAATAAACACTCTTTTATATATTAATATCAAAATCTTTTATAAAAATTTTGTGTCATGCTTCAAAATGAAAGAATTCAAAATTTATGAAGTCTCGAGTGTTTGGAGTGTCTACCATAAATAAATAAATAAATATATATATAAAATAAATTATTAAAGATTATGCTCATTAAATATAAAAAGTTTTTGTTGAGTTTTTTCTCTTTAACCCCACAGTTCCTTATATTTTAGTTTAATAGGGCATGAAATGTAAGGCTTTTTGAATATAGATATTAAAGAAAGAATCATTAACTTTAAAAAATAAAAATTGTAGTCTTATAATCATGAAAGAATATGATTATTGAATATAAATAAAAAAAAATATTAATCTAATAATTGAAGAGAAATTCATAAAAGTTTTTAATTAATAAAATATAAAATATTGTGTTTGTTAACTATAAAAATTACATTTATTGAATATGAAAGATTATATTCATGGCAATTAGATAATTTTTTTTTCATGAATATAAAAAATTTTCACCATAAATAGTTGGGCCGTTTAAAATTAAAGATTTTAAAATTTTTAAACCCGCGTTGATTTTGGGTATAAATCTTTTCAAATTTTCTTCTGTACCCATCTGAATAAATGCTTAAATGAGTAAAAATAATTTCTTCTTCGTTTTTTAACAACTCTCTTTATATTTATATTATATAAATAACATTTATAATTTTTTTATACAATGAAAATAATAGTAATATATTTCGTAGGTTGCATAAGAGACTCTTATTGAAATAAATTATCTAGATTAAATGTCAAATATTTTATGAAAAAATATATTTATCTAAATAAAATTATAAATTATTTATAAAGTAAAGAGAGAGAGGTATTTGTATGTAAAAAAAGTTATTTTAAAAACTTGTTTGAAAATGAAGTTATTGGAGGAGAGAAAATAAATTAGAGAATAAATTTGCCTGTTTGGTGAGATTTACACCAGAAATGGAAGTTAATGAAGCTTCCTTGTATAGTACTTAGTTCTCCACTGACGGGACATTCCTTAAAATATTTATGTGTACATAATAGTACTGCTACTTAAAAATTTTGCTGCGACATTTAAAGTACTTTTACCTAACAATTTCCAACATTACAATGGATTCCACATCCACATATAATATATCTATTAAACTCTTACGGTCCGAATTTTAAAAAAATTAATTCATTTTACATTTAATCGTATCAATTAATTAATAAAATTTTAATTAATTTAAAAAATAATACATTTATTTTTAAATAATTCAAAATATAGATATGAACATCAATACTGGAATAGAAGAAGTATATGATAGGTGTGCATCACGGAGTAAGGACTTTTCTCTTGTTCACAGGAAGATTGGCAATTTATCTATGACAAATTTACATTAGTCAACTTTTATCCTTTATTTATATTTATAGAAATGTTATTATGAGTAATGGAGTTCACATGCTAAATTCTTTCACAATCAATTGTTAAGTCAATTTAAAGAACAAAAAATAAAATAAAGATTTAAAAGTCTCAAAAGCATATAAACTTTTTTTTTTTTGGTTTAGACGCTTGAAAATTTTTTTTTAAGCTTTTAGCCAACATAATCCCACCCATTTAAAGTAACCTATGAAATGGTTTGAAAAGGTTTTTTTTTTTTACTCTAACAATTTCACATATTTTTACAATTTGCTAAAATAATTCAACGGTTTTACAATCATTTCATGAGATTTCCTTCCTAATCCAACGGTTTCACACTGATTAACAAAATAAAAAAGAAAAAGAAATATTTGCCCCGTTCATGCCACACGTTTCTTTCCCAATATTCAAAGGTCTATCAGTATCATTTAGTTTCCTTCAAATCAAATTCAAGAGTAATATTGGAGAAACAGCAAGAGCAAGAAAAGAAACAAACTGGTGGCTTCCGAACTGGATGGAATTTGACGTAAAAGGAAAATATGGGAGAATTGAATTTGGAGGTGATGGAAATGTTAATATACCAATTGGCGGAGGTGGGGTGCCGGGAATGGGAGTATAACTGGTGGAGGTGGCTTTGGGGATAGGAATATACAGTCGGAAGGTGATGGGGGATCGTTAATCTGACACGGCGGTGGGCATTGAGGACCAGATGGAGGTGGGGGAGGAGAAATTATATGTTGACAGGGGTTGTTGTCACAGGAGGAGCACGTTGTGCAGGCGATTTGATCTTTGGCCTTTGCTGTGCCTGTTATAGTAGACCTGGCACGAGAAATTCTGGCAAGGAAGGAAGACGAAAAGAAAGAGGTAGAGGTGTAGGGCTTGGTTTTTTGGGGTTTGTTTTTTTCTTGCTAAACCCACCATCTCTTTCTCTCTCTATCCTTCTCTCCCACTTGGGCAGCGGTGTGCCAATTTCATTGCTTGGGATGGCTACAGTACAGACCACCAATGAAGCACCAGACATGAAGGTGGACGTCGACGAGGACTTAAAAGAAGAGATGGCATTTGCCAACCAGAGGGGATGGTGTAGTTGGTTCCCCTGTTTCGGTTCCCGTCATTCCGACCTCATTTGGGAGCGAATTGCCTCGACGTCGGAGAAAGAAGCAGCGAGTAGTAGTTGGAGTAGAGAATGTTTGGGAGACGGCTTTGTTGTATCCCTCGGGTTTCAAGTTTCATGGGGGATTTAGCCCGTTTGATCTGTACGTTGGAATCAAATTATAGTACGATTGCAAAAGATTTTTTTTTCAACCATCAAGATCCCTTAATATATTATGACTAGTTATTATAATATCTCAACATATTATGAATATCCCTTTTAATTCCAATTATCATTTTTTCAAGCAAACATTTATTGAAACCGATCATTTTATTGGTACGAGATAAATTTTTAGGGGCAAAATTATCTATCTTATCCTTACTATTCAAAATTCAACCAATCCAATGGTTGTAAATGAATTTTGGTTGTCCAGTTAATTTATTTGGATTTGTTAATAAAAATGTATATAATTTTTTTTCTTATTTTTTTTTAAAAATTTATTAATTAGATTTTGTGCAATAAGGATGATATTGATAATTTTTCTCCTAAAATGTTATCTTGTCCCAATAAATGACTAGTTACGATTAGTGTTTTATTGAAAAATAGTAGTTGGGACCATAATGCCTGCTCATAAAATGTAATGACTAAAAAAAATTTACGGAATCATATTATAGTTTGACCCAAATATGTGGGATTAAATATGTTAAAAGCCCTTTCAACGGACAACCCAAAGGAAACTTTTTTTTCTAAAAAATATTGTTGGGGTTGTTGGATTAGCATAGAGATGTCATGAAATGACTGTAATGCCCCTTAAATAGATCTATGTGTCAGTCATGTGAATGGTCGAAAAATAATGATGCGAGCCATTCTAACAAGTGGTAAAAATATATGTGACTATTTTATAGTTTATCCTAAAGTAATAGAATCATATCGACAAAAAAGTCTTTATTTTTTACTAATTTAATATACTTAAACTTTCCAAATGCTTTGAATTTGACACTTTCATGTAGCTTGGACATTAACGATCGCTGGGAAGTACCTATGATCACATCACATGACTTTTTTAAGGGCACTTTTAAGAGATTAGCCAGACAACACAAGTGACTTCTTCTTCGTTCATTGGAACCGTTGCTTCACCTTCCTTCTTTCAATCCAATTCACTGCAACCCTTCACTCACCACGAAAATAAACTTTTTTAACACAAATTGCATTCTTTGAAACTCCATTGAAACACACTTCGAAGGTAGGGATGTAAAACCATAACCAAATAATTCAAACTTAAAACTTTATTTGGTTTGAGTTAATCAGTTTTTCGTGTTTTCAATTTCCTTGAATGTATGGTTCGGTTTCATAGAGGTGAAAATTGAAATTCTTCTTCAAGTCCATTTGTTGGGTCATTTAATGACCCGTCCCAATCTGTATAGATTTATTATTTTTTTTTTTTTATAGGAGAATCGTCCATATATAATACTAAATATTTAACCTAAAATCCCAACTTATACTTTATTTATTTATTTTTTTCAATTAAATACTATTAAATTTTAGGGACCTATTTTAAAACTTCAGGCCACTTTTGAGCATTTTTCTGGCCAAAATAGTCATAAGCGACTCGCGTGCCTTTTTTTAAATTTGTTTTGGGCAAAAAAGCCAATTTACTGCTTCTTCAGTAATATATTTAGATGCTAAAAAAAAAGACCTAGAAAGACCGAAGAAAAAACGGATTTAAATGAATTTTTTTTCATAAATTTAAATGATTTTATTTTTTCATATCTATTAGATTCAGTCTTTACTCTCTATTACTATACTCCCAACGTCTCTACTTATCACTTGAATTAAGGAAAAATATATAATATTTTAATTTTGATAAAATAGTTTCCTGATTTATAAATTGGGATGAAGGAAGTATCAATTTTAATAGTAAAGGCTGTATTTGGATCAAAAACTCTAAAATTAAAAAGAGATTAGTATTTAGTTTTTGAAAGCAGTGTAATATAATTTTTTAACAATTGAAAGTCTATTTGGATAAAGAATTGAATGATTTTTTAAAACTTTTAAAAATCTTTTAAACTCTTCATATTGTTGAGGAAGTTACAAAAATATCTTTATACTATATCAAAATTTAAAATTCTTGTCATCCTTTCTGCGTCTAACCAAATCTTAGATCTACATATAAACAGGCAAAGGAGAGTCCAAATCAATTTCTTCCTTGAAGCTCCCATCGTTGCTGTTGACTAAGAAAAATGAGCAGATTAGTAGATTCAATTTTCTATGGGATAGTCTCTTAGATTCAAGTTTGAGATTGTTGTGCGCGCGCTTCAGCTTTTCATTCCCTCAAAAGACACCACTTGCCCGCTTCATTGCTCAAGTGAGTGAGATGTTCCGCTATTTGTTGAGGTTAAATCGAAATTGTGAGGGCTGTAATTTACATAAGCAGATCTCTAAACTCTCTATGGAAATCGAAACTGTTCTCCTTCCAAATGGACCTAATCTTCTACTTGTAAAAGGGGATGGCTATTGTTGCTACAAGAGATGATAGAGAAGGACATTTTTCGATGGGGAAGTAGGAGATAGAAGTTGGGTTGAAGTTAAAGAAGAACGACTTGGGTTTAGGGAAGAAAAAGATAGAGAAAAGATGGGTTTAATGGAAAGAAATTGGAGCAATGAGTTTCAATCACGTAACGCAACGAGAGTTGGAAAATTGAAAATAGCTATCACCTATTTTCTATACTCCCATCCAAAGTTCAACTTTTTTTCAAAAACTTTGAGTAGGGAAAAGTCCCGTGTAGGCGAAACCTTCCATTAGTCACATAGACTCCTTTTGCCAGTAAAATATAAATCGAGGGATATGCACTAAATGGTAGAGGACAAGAGGAGATGATTATAATGAGTAAGCTGTCAGCTCGAGACAGTCACTTGTCGAACTGCTGTCAGCTCGGGACATTACCCTTATCAAGGTCCGAACCCTCGCCCGTCAGCACGTTTTCCCAACATCACTCCTGTCTTGCCATCTTGCCTATGCCCGTGGGGGCAACTTTTTTTCAAAAACTGAGATGGACAAAGTTGATCAATGCTTATCCAAATAAATTTTCAATTAGTTTTTAACTTTTAAAAAATCAAAAGGCCCTATCCAAATGGAGCCACAGTCATTATTTATTTTAGTTTAATTAGGCACAAGTCCCATCACTATTGCAAAGCTCCAAATCTTCTATTTCACTTTCCTATGACACCCTTCAACATATTAATGAAAAACTTACATGTGTCCAAAAAGATTACGTACTCTTACGATTTAAATAATAAAATATATCTACAGAAATAATTGAAAGACACGGGTAAGATTTTTATTAATGTATGGGAGTGTCACCCATGTAGATTAATAATTCTGTGACCACAAATAAATGGAAAGCTATTCAGATGGTTCGCAGAGCCCCAAGAATTTCTCATTTATTTTTTGCATACAAAATATAAATAAATAAATAAATAAATATATATATATTGGAGAAACCTCATTAACACGAGCCGATTATATGAGAAAGATGCTAGAGGCTTTTTGTTATACTTTTATGCCAAATGGTAAACCTTGCTAAGTCAAAACTGTATGTGTCTAAAAATCTTCATTAATATTGGTTAATTCTATTGTAGATATGTTGAGTTCAAATGGCAAGGGCCTTGGGTATGTATCTTGGAGTGCCATTGCTACATGATCGTGTGATGAGTTCATCCTATGGTTTCTTAATAAACAAGGTTTAAAGGAAATTAAGTGGATGGAAATGTCATATTTTATCATACTCGTGTAGGGCTATTCTTATCCAAAGAGTGCTCAATATTATACCTTCTTGTGCATGTAAATGCCAAAGATTCTTGTGAATGTGCTAACACAATTAGAACAAGTCTGTCCAGGGTTTCGATGGGGAGAAGTAGCTAGAAAATGAAAACTCCATTCCGTAAATTGGCAAGTGATTTGTCTAAACAAATCTTTTGGAGGTTTAGGCTTCAGGCCATTACAATATCATAACCAAATCCTTTTGGCAAAGTTGATTTTACTGAGGATGTATTTCAGACATTGCAAGTTGTTTTATTGATGCAAATATTGATGACATACCAAAATGGTCAGGCATGGGAGAAGGTTGTTTCTCATCCAAGGCAGCTTATAGTTTCATCTACAAACAATCTAAAGTGGCAGACATTAGTTACAAGAAGTTATGGTATCACAAAATACCTCTCAGAATTTTCATGATTCTATGGTTGGCTTGGTATGGAAGGTTGAAGACTAACTCCTTGCTCCACATTCAAAACATTATTGATCCCCCACAATGTTCCCGTTGCTTTGTTGGTGAGGAATTCATTCTTTATACTCTTTTGTGATTGTAGTTTTAGTAGGAATGTATGCCTATCTTTCCTTTTTTCCCAAACTAAGCATGAGTTCTTTGACAGGTCTTGGATTAATGTTAATTTGGCTAAGGGATGGGAAAATCCGAGCAGGAAAGTCTCCTAAAAACCTTGTATTTAGAGTCATAATTATGTCTTTGTGATTTTATTGTAATACTAGTTTATTTGATGAGAATTTTATATTACTTTATAGCAGATTTATTTTAGATAGAACTAGTTTGATAGCTAGTAACATTTCTATATAAGTTGCATTCTGTTTTTGATACAAGTTCGATTCATTAGTCCGGAATATCAAAAGCTTGATAACCTATTTATCATTAGAATATTTCCTCGAATCCCAGATAAAATAAAATAAATTCTCACTCTACCGATGCTTCAAGTCAAACAAATATAAATAGTCCACTTCTGATAGGAAATACTTTGGTGTAATTATACTGTGTTGTACACCACACATGGGAATCTACTCATAAATATATATATATATATATATATATATATATATATATATTGTATATTATTATTATTATTATTATTATTTGCCTTTGACTTTTGGGATTGAAAAGTTATTTCGTATTTTAACGACCTTGGACATAATATAATTTTAGTGTTTTTTTTTTTTTTTAATTGAACCATATTAATAGGTGTTGTTATTTCTATTTTTCATATTATTATTGTGAGGTTTCGTTGTCATTCCCAACATTTTGTATCTGTAATGGAGGTCTCCACGTACCAATCTAACAATTCTATTGACCTGAAAAGAATAAGTTAACTACTGTTTTTTTTTTGTATTTTAGGATATCTGGATCAATTTATACGAATCTTGATATTTTATTTATTTATAAGGATATTAGTGGAATTCAAATTCAAAATCAATGGTCTATGTGCTTTTCACTTCATCCATTGGGATGCTTCTGAAGGGACCAATAAGTTAACTACTCAAGTAGAAGGTTTATTTTGTGCTTTTTGGATGGAGTAAATGGAATAATGGAATGAGTATTTATAGAGGGGGTCCAGATTTCCTATTACACTTTTGTATGTCACTCTCTAAATCTTATTTTTTAGGAATAAGTATTAAATTTCTACTAATGTAACATATAATAATGAATAACGTATAATTATGTAATAGTATATCTGAACTTATAGAGGGAAGAATGCACCACCTTGGATTAAACTCCATAAATATAGATGAAACAGAAGAAAAGGACCACATTATCTTACAAAATCCTCCAATATTTCCGAGGGACCAAAATCATTGAATTCCATGTATAGCAGTATTACAATGTCAGAAATTTTCTTTTACAGGATTTAAACTATTTTTCTTTGTCAAAATCTTTATTTTCAATTTTTAACTAATATCAAAATCAAGGAAGCTCTTTAACCGTAATTGAAATTTAAAACTCTCATTTAACTAATGTAATCAGTAATGTGACTAGATGAGTCAATGGGATCATGTAAAGCTCTTAAAATAAAGATTTTAACTTTAAAGTTTGATTTGTTTTTTGGTTTTTTTTAAAGAAACATTCACTTTTGTGATTTAAGAGTGCTTCTAACTATGAATAAAGCTTTCAGTCCGTCCTCCTGACAGTAAGGACGGTGCTCCCCCCTCTAAATTTTTTTAAAAAAACTTTTAAGGTCCATATTCTTTTTTACTTAATCTAAATAGATCCCAAATCTTTATATTGAACTTGTAGAGTCTCTTATAATTAATTCTAGACCCATGTTGGTCCCTTATTTTGTTCCGTTCAACCAGAAAAATCCTTTTGTCTTGAAAACCTTCGCTTCAGGCAAAATTAAAGGTGAAAAAATAAAATTGGTCAAAATCTAGTAGGGTATTTTCATCTTTTCACTATTTTGGATCATTTCTCTTCCCTGTTGCATCCCTAATCTTTCTTACTTGGTCTTTGTAATCTACTTTGACCAAGTAAAAAAAGATAAAGACATTAAAAGTTAAAAAATAAATGATTTAGGACCCATAAGGACCAAGTTAAATATATTTGGAAAGAAACAGGGAAGAGAAATTATCAAAAATAGTGAAGGGATGAAAATACTCCTTCCAAATCTTGACCAATTATATTTTTTAGTCGTTGACTTTGCCTGAGGTTGAGGTTTTCATTGAAAAAGGACCTTTTTGGTCAGACAAAAAAAGATAAAGAATCAATATGGATCCAAAATTAATTATAAGGGACTTTAAAAGTTCAATATAAAAATTTGAGATCTACTTGGATCAAGTAGAAAAGGATAGGGACCTTAAAATTTAAAAACAATTATTTAGGACTTAGATGGATCAAATAAAAAATATTAGAAACGAAATAGGAAATTTTCTCTACAATTTAGTTTCAACTGAATTAACTAAGGTTTTTTTTTTTTTTTTGCACTTACCCTTTCCCTAACCCTCCCTATATCCCTCCCTTCAAGGATCGAGGATGGTACTCCACCTATTCTCGTCATGTCTCGAACACCAAACCTTCCAGTCCCAAGTGTTGCTGCTTACTACTAACCTAGCAAGCTTGACATTAACTAAGATAATTAATAATTAATAATTAATTTTATATGACATTATAAAATATTAAGATAAAATGGTTCCAAATCTTCTAATATATTTTTGTATAAATTTTTTTTAATACAACAATAAAAAATTACATGAGTCTTAAAAAATCAAATATCCTTAGGGTTTATTTTATAAAAAATATATAAAAATTAATAATTAAAAGACACAAGTAATTTTTTTTAATAATATACCAGAGAGTGTCACACAATAAGTATATTAGAAGATTTAGAGCCAGATAGAATAAATAAGTGAAACATTTATGTTATAATTTATATCTATTTTATTGTAACTTAAAAGGAAGATTAAAAATATATATATATAAAAAACGCATATTAAAAAAGCACATGATTTAATAAATTTAAATAGATTAAATTAAAAAGATTTTTTAAAGATTTAAATGAAAATTTTATTTTAAGAAAATGAATATTTAGTTCTAAAAATTTCAAGATATGATGATGAACGGTAACATTAAATACTAAATTGAATTTTTATAAAATTGATAAAACTAAAATTTATATAGTTCTTAACCCATTTGATCTCTCACGTTTAGACAAAATTATAATTTGATTATAAATATTTTTCTTAACCCATTTGATCCCTCACATTCATCATATTACAATCAACTATTTTGATTCAAATTTTCATTCTCCGACAAGTCACAAAGTGTAACTAGTCACATGAACAATTTAAAAATATCAATTTTCGCTCTCAAATTTATAGTTAATTTCATTTATGGCTAAATTTAGCTTTTTCTGTGTTTTTTTTGTTCATTTTTTTTAAGCTGTATCCGGGCCTATTTGCATGTACTTCAACTATTCTGCTAATAGCTACAATTCACCAAGGGATTTCCATGTAATTTGAATTTATATTTTGGTTTATTCGATTTATCCATTAATCCAAAGGTAACCAATAACCAAAATTTTCTTTTCTTTTCTTAATCTTATGATTAGATTCAAAGTGAGAAAAATTATAATTGATATTTTTGTCTTTTTAAATAGATCATCCGCCATCACATAACCAAATCTATACTATAAGATGGTCAAAAATGATAGTTTGAATCAAAATGGTGTATCGTAATTAGACCATAATGATTAAGGTAAAAAACATTTTAGATGAAATAGTAGTTCGACTTAAAGATACATGAGAGACTAAATTAGCCAAAATCTGTATACTTCCTTTGTTACTATTTACAAATCATTTGGACTAATTTTTCCTATTATTAAATATAATTTATTGTTATTAGATTATTGGTTATTTTATTAATTTTTTTATCATATTATTCATGTGTGTGTCTCTCTTTTCACAAGTTACTTGTAAGTTTGATTATTATAATCACAAATAAAAACATTTAAAAGAAATCTTAAATTTTATGAAATTACTAAATGACTCATAAATAATACTATTTTCATCCCATAATATAAGACTTTATAGCCATTTCACATAGATTAGGAAACAATAAATATAAATTTGTTATATCTAAAATACTATTTATCTTTCATATTTATAGTTTAAATATATTTCTTTAAAATAAATGGAAGTGGATATTAAATGAAGGGTAAAAATAAAAAAAAGAATAAATATGAATTTTAATTTATGAAATGACTTATAAGATAAATAAAAGAGGTTCAAATAATTTATATTTTGAGAAATATAAATGATCAATTAAAAATCATGGTTTATAAGAAAGTAGAAAAGTGATTAATTAAAAATCATGGTTTATAAGAAAGTAGAAGAGATGCTGGTGGTATCACATGGGGCGGGGGAGAATTGTCAGAATGACGAAAGCAGTCAATCGTCTGTCAGAGGTACAGAGCTCGAGGAGTTAATACACGTGTGCTCTCACGGGCCAGACAAGAGAGAGAGAGAATACTGCTGCTTTCACTATACTCCTAGAATGAAAGAAGCGCAAGGGCATTTGCGGTGTTCCCAATGCAACGCTTCGGACAGTACCTTCTTTACCGCACGGATGGACCATGTCTGCACCGGTCCACGCGTGTTAGCTTCTTTTAGTCTTAGTTATTGTCAGAACTCTGTCGGTTTTTGTTTCCATATAAATGTTTTTTTAAAAGACTTTTAATCAATTTGATCTTATATGTTTAGATCAAATTATAATATGATCTCATAAAATTTTTTTATTTGTTATGATCTCTTATCATATTATGGATAACTATTATGGTCTCTTAATATATTATAAATAATCATTTTGAACCCAACTATGATTTTTTTTCTAGCAAAAAAAACTATTTGAAACTAATCATTTTATTGGTAATGGATAACTTTTTAGGGACAAAATTATCCATCTTATCCCTACTATTCAAAATCCAATCAATTCAAGGGTTGTGAATAAATTTTGATTACCGTTTTAATTTATTATGATTTTTTAATCTAAATGCATCTTTCTTTTTTAAAGTGATTGGTTAGATTGGAGCATTAAAAATGAAATTGATAACTTTCCCCCTAAAATATTATCCTATATCGATAAATGACTAATTACGACTCGTGTTTTACTGAAAAATTGTAATTGGGACCATGGTGGTTACTCATAAAATGTTGAAGAATCATAATAGTTGGGAAAAAAAAC
Source organism: Parsonsia alboflavescens (assembly GCA_028571225.1). Classification (NCBI taxonomy): domain Eukaryota; kingdom Viridiplantae; phylum Streptophyta; class Magnoliopsida; order Gentianales; family Apocynaceae; genus Parsonsia; species Parsonsia alboflavescens. Next base: position 2,764,757 of record JAOXNR010000022.1, read on the forward strand.
TTATGAGATCATACTGTAGTTTGATTCAAACATATAAGACCAAACAGGTTAAAGGCCTTCTTTTAAATTTGCAATTTGAGTTGTCCCAAAGGGAAGGATTCATTTTATTCTTGCATGTTAGTAAATATAAGTTATCAGTTGTTTTTTAAAAATTAAAATAATTTTTTAAAAAATGTCTTACAATCACCAATTCAAAATTTTAAGCGTCATTTCATGAATATATCATTAGATAAGTAGTATAGAAAAAAACAACCTTAAATATTTAATTAATTAATAACAATGACTTATAATCAGTGATAAAAAAAATTAGTTAGAATTATTAGAAAATTTAATGTGGAAGCAATGATTTTATACCCATCAAATAATATGGGCATAAGATGCATATCTTTATAATAAGACGTTGATAAAGGAATTTGATCTCTAAATTTGCAAACTTTCTTGAATATCGAACCTCCTTGAATGATTTCCCTTTATTAATATAACCTTGAACGGAAAACTGCTTCTCTTCTCTTTCTACTTTAATACAGAGTCTTGTGTAAACTTTTATTGATGGAAAGAACGTTAATCAAATAAGGGATAAACTCTGTGTTTTTATAGACGAGATTTGAGGGTCAATCTTTATCACGTTATGAAAAGTGAAAATAGGAATTTAATAATGAATAGGAAACTCCAATCCATCATAGAAAAGTCCCTAAATATTATATCCCACTATATAAATAATATTGGGATTCTATTAATTGGCTTTTGAATCCAACCAAGACTAGGCTAGTGTACCACGAATTAAATATGAGTTTTACAAGAATGACTTATACTTGGTAATGGATGAAGTAATCATTTTTATTTTACTTTTGCTTGATACAAAAACGAGTAAATAAAATGCAAATAAAAAATATTGTTGTTGTTTTTAATTTAGTTTTGTTGAAAAAAATCATACTCTCTCTATCAAATATTTTATGCCATTTAAGTACACTTTTTTGTATTCCCTTATTATGTGTCATTGTTGGTACTTTAATAGATATTTTACTTTTTTTCCAATATTATCCCTACTCCCAAATTTGAATCCAATTTTTTTTTTAAAAAAAATAAAAATTAATTGAAAAAAAAAATTACTCAAAAGTGTAGTTTGACGGTTGAGAAGTGAAATTTATAACACCAGTCTTAAAAGATTAAAAAATAGAATATACACATTTAAGTGGAGATGAAATGAGTGCTATTTCATTTAAAATTAAATATTTTATTTTGATTTAATATATAAAATTGGTTTGCTTAACACTCATTCGATTTGAAATATGGCGTTTCATATTGATTTGACCAAATATTTAAACAATAGTTTGATGCCTTTGTTTTTTTAATAAGACAATGTATATTTGTTATAAAACTTTATTAATGTATTTACTATTTAGAAATTTAATTTAAAACATTCCATAAAAATAGTGATATTGTTCTGAAATAGTATCAAAACTATAAAGAATAAAGTATGCAAAGCAAAATAGAGAGCAAGAATTTCCTTTCAATTTCATTTCAACCATTTTTCTTTCACCTATGCTACTCTTTGTAGGACATCTACCCTTAAATTCACTTGCAGGTTACAAGAATAAACATAGGTAGGTTTCAAGAGTTATAGGGTAACTCATGGGATAATGGAAGTTTATGAGAGTTAATGGGTAGAATATGGAGGGACATTCATATATTCATAACACTCCCAATTGGATATCCATCTTTAAAGAAATGCTTCATTAAAACCTTATTAGGAAAAACTCGTTGGATAAACAACTAGTGAAGGAAAAAAGTAAATGTATTATACTGTATCGTTAAAAATCTTAAGTTGGAAAACCTAGTGAGAAAAATCGAATTGAAGGGAAAAAGAGTACAGTGTACAACTCTTATCATTTACCTCATTGCCATTGGGGGGCATATTAGATTTTATGTTTGTTAAAAACTTTATATCGGCAAAATCCATTGGGGAAAAAAACCTAATCATAAAGAAAAAAAATACAAACAAAGATCATAATGTCTCCCCCCCAGTCAAGTCTTATTGACCTTTTTAGAACAAACTAATCTTGCATCTTGTGAACTCGCCACATACCAATTTTTCAAATGTTGACATTGGCAATGATTTGGTAAAAAGATCTGCAAGATTATTTGTAGATTGAATTTATTTAATATCAACTTGCCGACTTTCCTGGAGTTGATGAGTACAGAAAATTTTTGGCAAGACATGCTTGGTCCTATCACCTTTAATATAGCCTCCCGAACTTGTGCAATACAAGTCACATTATCCTCATAAATTACAGTGGGAGAATTTGTAACCGGTTTCAAACCAGAGTAATTGTGAATATCCTCTATAACGGATCTTAACCAAACACACTCTCTTCCAACTTCATATAAAACAATAATCTCGGAGTGATTGGAAGTTGCTACCACTAGCATTTGTTTAGTAGAATGCCAAGAAATGGCAATACTGTTAAAGAAAAATAAATAACCGGTTTGAAAGTGAGCCTTATGCGGATCAGATTTATATCTAGCATCAGCATATCCGATTAAACCACGGTTAGTCAAATCCTTCGAATAATATAATCCCAAATCTATAGTTCCTAGGAGATAACAGAAAATATGTTTAATCTTATTCCAATGTCTCCAAGTTGGCTCAGGACTAAAACAAGCCAATAAATTTACCACAAAAGCAATATCAGGTCTTATAGATCGTGCCAAGTATAATAAAGCTCTAATTGCATTGAGATACAGTATTTTAGGACCAAGTATCTTTTCATTAGGATTTTTAGGACGAAATGGATCCTTTTCTAGTATAAAAAGACCTTACAACCATAGGAATACTTAATGGATGAGCTTTGTCCATTTTGAAATGTTTAAGTATTTTTTCAATATATACACTCTGATGTATAATTATACCATTAGCTTTATGCTCAAGCTCTAGACCAATGCATAATTTGGTTTTACCAAAATCTTTAGCTTCGAACTCTTTTTTGAAATACTCAATAGCTTTGGATAACTCTTTAAGAGTTCCAATTAAATTCATATCATCGACATAAACTGTAACAATAGCAAATCCGGATGCAAATTTCTTAATGAACTCGCATGGGCAGATAAGATCATTTTTGTACCCTTCCTTAATTAAGAACTCGTTTAAGCGTTGATACCACATGCTCTCGGATTGCTTTAAACCATATAGAGATCTTTTCATGGGTTCTTTCCTCTTTAGAGGCAATGGGTTCTTTCCCCTTTTGCTTTCAAAGAACAATGTCTTTGGATCCTAGCGGTCTACCACGCTTCAAACGTGGAACATTTTGATCCATTATAGTTTGTTTTTCAGGAACAATTATCTGAGTTGGAGCATTCGCATTCTGAATATGAGACATCGTGACCTTGGCAGCATAATTAAATGCATCAGGAAGTCTATTTGTAATAGCTTGTAAACGGATTATAAGTTCTACCTCGTTTTCATATTCAAAAAATCTTGGATCTAAATGAGATAGATTTTTCTCATTCCAGTAACATATCTCAACTGATGCTTGCTTCTTGTCCATAGCAGTCATAATTATCCCTATCGGTGGAAATACAGTCTCATTGAAGTGAAAATAGGCATGGAAGGTTCGAAAATCTAATAATGGAAGGTGAATCAAACCCAACATAAATGCCTAAATGACATTGGGGACCTATTTTACTTTTATTTGGTAATTGGTGATGTAGCAGGCACTTGTGAAGTGCACCTAAAGATGTGTAAATGTGAAATATTTAGTTCATAACCGAGAACCATCTGCAAGAAAGACTGCGAAAGACAAGTAGTGGGGCACAATCGAATTAATGCCACCGCATGCAAACTTGCATGACCCCATGTTGTATCATTGAGTTTTGTTCTCAATAATAAGGTTTGAGTAATGATTTGGATGCGTTTAATCAAAGATTCTACTAATCCATTTTGAGTATGAACATGAGAGACCAGATGTTCAACCTCAATTCCTAGTGAGGCATAATATGCATTAAACGTTTTCGATGTAAATTTACCGGCATTATCCATCCTAATGCTTTTGATTGGGTAATTAGGGAAATGTGCCCGAAACTTTATAATCTGTTCAAGTAATCATGCAAAAGCAACATTGTGCGTAGATAATAAGTAAACATGAGACCATTTACAGGATGCGTCTACTAATAGCATAAAATATCTAAATGATCCATTTGATGGATGTATTGGTCCATATATATCACCCTTGATTCTTTGTAAGAATGAATGGGATTCAATATCAACCTTTGTCATAGAAGGCTTGATAATAAGTTTTCCTTGTGGACAAGCATCTCAAATATAATTTTTTGGACAATAAGACCTTTGTATCTTTTAAAGGGTGTCCTATTCCTGAGAATTCTAAGCATCATAATAGCTCATAGATGACCAAGGCGATCAAGTCAGAGCCCAAATTTTTCAGGATTTACCAGTCTCCAGGACATGGTAGCATAGAATTCAACTGTTTTAATCATGACACAATACATTCCTATAGGTGAAACTTCTAACTTCTCATGGATGGTCTTTTGGCCCATCTTATAGGAAGTAATACCAAAATATTCTTTATTTTTCTCGGAAATAGTTTCAATATGATAGCCATTATGACGTACATCTTTGAAACCAAGTAGATTCCACTTTGATCTACTACTTGGGAATCCACCCGCGATATATAAAATGGTACCACTTGATAAAACAATGGTAGCATTTCCAATTCCATCAATAATTTCAACAGGATCCAATATTATATGGATATATGATCCAATAGGATCCAATTTCAACAGGACCCAATTAATTTTATATCTATAATCAGGACCCAATATTGAAAAAGTTCAAAATTTTTTTTTTTTTTTTTTTTTCGGTCTTGTGGGTGTGTGTTTTGATGGATGTATTGTTATTTGTGAGTGTTTGGTGTGACGAGAAATCACAGCAACCGCCAGTCGAGAAGGGAGCGTATAAAGGAAACCGTGGGTTGGCGTGGAGTGGTGCGCTGCGGATGAGAGAGAGGATCCAATCCTTGGGATTTTTTAAGTTCCTTTTCTATCTAAGGGTAATCGGTTCCCGGGTCCCGATACGGTTGTAACAGTATCCTTCAAAAACTGCCATGTGAGGCTATTTTGGTTTTTTAGGACTTTGGAGGGCCCATACCACTGACCATGTCCGTATCTCCTGCCTTCATATATTTTTCCATCTTATTGTCGGTTTTCTATTTTTCCTCTGTCCTTTCCATTCATTGAAATTCCTTTTCATTGACCTCTCCATTTTTCCATTCAAGACTTGGCACCAACTATACCTTACTCACTGGAAAGTTGTCAAGAAACTCATGTGTTACTTGAAAACCACAAATCATCATGATCTTCCCCTTTGGGAATCCGAAGATACTGCTTTGCATTTCTATGATTGCGGAGGAAACTTGTTAAGTAGAAAAATCAACTTCTATCTTCGTATTGTTCTTTGGACCAAATATTGTTAGTTGGTCTAATAAAAAGCAATTTTTTGTGGTTAGATCATCTATCAAACTGAGTATGGAGATCATTTTGTGCAAGATCAACTCCAAAATCATAAGTTAGAAGTCAAACATGTGTCTTTTGGAGATCAACTTGTCGATTTTTCCCACCAAGCCAATATCGAAGACATTCTTTGAACATTGCATTTTTTTTTTTTTTTTGACCGATGGTGGGAAGATTGGTGGTAGCTTCCCATCACCAATCTTGGGTGTGCGTAATAAAGATTCCTTATAATGTGTCATCTCTCTCTCATATACCTAATGTATAGATATAACATTATCCCTAATAACTTAATTTGTGATATAGTTTAGTGCTTTTATATATATATATATATATAGTGGCTTAATCAAATTAAAGCAATAAGTAAGATAGTGACTTAAGTTATATAACTTATATTATGTTGTTTAATTATGCTTATGTAAGTTAACTTTCAGATTTGTTTATCTTATAATGATTCTTGCACAGATCTATAGTAAGTCTGTATGATTTAGTTAAATTAGGAATGAGGTCTGGTTTCCAGATCTACTCTTTTGTTATTTGATGGGTTTATAGCCATGTGAAGGCGTTGTTGTCCCAATCGACTTAAGAGACGAGATTTATCTCAATGGCCTAATTTGATTAAATTATTATTGCTTTATTCTAGATCTGTTCTTT
>JAOXNR010000022.1:2775610-2802955 GCA_028571225.1 Parsonsia alboflavescens
GAAAGTGTTTTTTTTAGTATCAAAAGTTAAATACAAATCTTAGGTCTTTGTCTGTTGAAGTTCAAACTTTTATGAAACCGCATTTAACTGGAGAAGATGAGAAAAAAAGCTTGTTCATTTTCGATAATTAACCATAATGCAATTGTTGCATAGCAGAAATTGCTGGAATTTGTAAAGTCAGAAATTTTTACATATGCTGAAGCAATACAAAGAGAATATAATTGATTTGCCCCTTTACATTCTAACATGCCTAATAATATTTGTCCTGTTCTTTGCATTAGTCCCATTTATCATGTCTCGTGTTACTTTCATGAACCAAGCCTGCTAAAATGAAAGAGTGGTAAAAATTTTATTTAATCAGTACAGAATGTTCAGTGATTTATTCTCGTGATTGATCATTTCTGGCACTAAAGCAAAAGAATTATTGGTGTTTTGAGTCTTTTGGCCATTCCTAGTGGGTACATGCTCCAAACTGTTGCTGCTCTTGTTCTTAGGGATTGATGATGGGACTAAGATTGTGCTAGAACTGAGCTTTCTTCCTAGTTTACCTAACTGAGGTTCTGCCACTGAGCTCTGCAAGAAAGACAGAAGTCAACATCAAGAATAAATTTATATTTTGAAGTCCACATTTCCCTTAAAGTTTTCATTTCCTTGATGTTTCTTTTGCATTTCTTCTTTTGAGCATGCCAAAGAATTCAGAAAAGAGTTTTATGATTCTTATGATTATCATAGGATATTTTTCTTGAAGTTAATTAGTTATCCTACAATCTAGAGATGTGTTAATGACAAGATTCAACTTAGTCCAACACACTGAAGATATATAAATGTGTGATTATGGGGTCAAATTGTTTCCTTTTTCTCCTTTATAAGACAATATTCTGTTTATTCTTCAATTGAATTCCTCTTCTTACTTTCATATATGTATTTTTCTCATTGGTTCTTGGAGAAATTTACTTACAAAGCAGATAAAATGTTCCACTTTGGAACTGTCGATTTGCTTCCAACATTTGGAGATTTAGGCCTGTGAGCCATAAAATGAAAACAAATCTTAGTTCTAATCACGACAACATTTTTCTTGTAGCATCAAAATCAGATTCCTTGCTCAATTACAATTATCATGTACCATGTATTCTCTACAAATAATAGCTGGAGCATGCTTCAACATCCTAGCTGAAGTTGCCTGCAGGTGACAAAAAGACAGCGGGAGTATCAATATATTTGGAAAGAATTGGAATGGCATAGAGAAGCTATCATGACATGCATGAACACGAAAAGGTAAATAACCATATTTGGAGTTCTGAGGGGAGTCTTGCAGTCCTGGGATCCGCAATAAGAAGTTGCAGTAGTGTTTGAATTCTATTTCTTCTTGGTAGCAGAAGCAAATAAGTTCTTTAGCAGGTGTGGAATTAAGATATGTTTGCAAGGATTTAGGAATTGAACTTTTCTTCTCTGTAAAGTCTACGGTTGGCTTCTTTTCAATAGGAATAGCTTCTTTCCTGACATGGGATGTTGTTGACTTGACAGGAGAAAAGGGAAGTCTAGAAGTTTTGCGATAAACTAATGACTTCAATGAAGAAAATGCAGATTTTTTCTTGCTCTTCACTGATGAAACATCTTGCAAATTGCTGGAACTCTCCTGCAATCATACTATAAAGGTCAGGAAAAACAAGAAAATATCTTTAGAGTAGTAAAAGTCGTCACCTTCAGTAAAGGCTTCTCAATTTGTGGTGTTCCACTAAGCTCAGATTCGAAAGTGATTTCTTGGTTCTCCACATAATCAGCTATGTTCTCTTTTTTTGCAAGAGTCTCCACGGGAAGCATCTCCTGCTCCACGACCATGTGAGCTCCTTCCACTTCGCCAACTACTGGTTCAACTGATTTAGCTTCTAAAATTTTCTCATCATCGGTTTTTACTAGAAAACAGAAGGTAGAAATTAACTTACCAGCCCTTATAGGTCATGCTTCTCAATTGTGCGTAACACCTCTGGAGCCATCCATCGAGGGTTGCCAACACAAATGTCAGAAAGAGGGATCCCAATATGAGCAATACAAAGCTAGAGCGAAAAGGGATTGCCTATCAAAATCACCATGCTCGCAAGGGGTGAACCATCATTCTTCTTAATATACTCCATTAGTATGGCAGATTGCAATACCCGGATTTCTTCATACCTTCTAATGTTGGAATCCAGTTAGAAGATGTCTGATGACCTTAATATTAGCATTGCAGATTTTTGAAGTCCATATTGTTTGGGGAAAGTACCAAGTATTGTAAAGTTCTGCAACTATTTGTGCCAGATATATTATTGTTATTACCTTTTTATTTGTGGTGAAAAGTAATGTCAATCAATTGCAGGAATGTAGATACAGATAATTGCAAACCACATCTTATGAAAAATCACAAGAAGTACAAGGGACTCATCTTTTAAGCCTTTCATCAAACACTGCATCTGCATAACCATCTTTCTAACTCTCTAGACAAATCAATTAACTATAATCCCAACAAACAAACAAACAAACAAACCCATTAAATTGCCTATTTTTTCCTTGTCGGAATGAAGGCAACATAATTCTATTTCATCTTCAGGAGTCTAAGCAAAACAAATACATTACAGTTTAATTAAAAAAACCCGGAATAAATCTTCCAGTCTTCTGTGGTGTATAATCATCAACATAAGTAAATCTGATATATTCGAATGAATTTCCATATGTGAAAAACAAAAATTTTTGTGTCCTTAGAATTATTAGAAACGAACTTACGCTAAGAGGTCATCATCGTTGAGTCCACAGGCTACAACATGAAGAAATTTGAGGTCATGCAAGGAATACCAGATTAATCTCCATAATGTTTCTAAAAATTTGTCTGGGAGAATCTCTCTTTCTCAAAATTCTGGCGTCAAAATGGCCTGAAGAAACGGTTTGGAGGATGAAAGTTAAAGTTTAACGGTGTTAATTCTTAGTGGATTAGCTGATGTGGCAACGAGTGTCATGTGGAGGAGGCTCATTGGGCTGCTGCACCAAATCAACAGGGTGATATGGTGCACCAGCTACACTAAAATTTTTCCCCAACTATTGATCCTTATAAACTTATATATAAAAATACGGATATATATGTTTATATATATGAAGCTCACCATAAATATATTTATCTATTTACATCTATCGGATTTGCTAATGGGTTCTCCAACCGTTACCGTAACAGAATTCTTGCTCCGCTTGGTTGGCTGCATGAGCACTGTAACAAGAATTCCGTTACGATAACAGTTGGAGCATACATTAAGACGCGCTTCGAGCGTACCTTAGCAAAAACCGTTACATCTATATATCATATGAAAGGGTTATACATTGAATAACTGATAAGTATCACATTGTGGAGGCCACGAGGGTCAATTAAAAAAAAAAAGGGAGAAGCTAATAACATTAATTATACTCAAGAACATAGAAATAATATTTAAAATAATTAATAATAAATGAATGTTACTAAAAAATATTATTTTAAAATTTCAGCAAAACATTATTACTTAAAAATAATAAATGACATCCCATGTATCTACCTAAATCAATATTCTTGAATAATTTAATAATTTTATATTTAAAAGTATTTTATACTTATCATGATTCACTTAGCTAGATAAAATAAAATTTTAAATTTTATAATATGAATTTAATTAATTAAAAATTCTATAAATCCAAAACATTATTTTCAATATTTTAATGTATATTATATCTAAAGGAATAGCATAGTCATCTTATTTTAACTCAGTTACCTTTACAATAGTCGTGGTGACATGACATAAGTGAAGAATTCTTCATCAAACGCAATTCTTTGGTATACGAGGTCGATCAATGGCTTCTTTGTTGATTATGAATTCAAATTTCAAAATCTGGATTTTGAATCCTTCACTATTTAGTTTTGACGAAAACATCCCTTTTTGTTGATCAATTTTATTTTATGTTCTTACCTTTATCTTAATCTGAGACTATTATGATCAAAAGAACTTATTAGATTAATCGAAAAAAGAAAAAAAAATTATATAGTTAATAAAAAAAATCCTAAAGTCTTTAATTATATATAAATATTTAGAATTTATATGGACAAAGTAAAAAAGGAATGATTCCTAAAATGTAAAAAAAAAAAATTCAAGACTCATCTAGTCAAGTTAAAAAAAAAATGGTAACTAAAATGTAAATATGTTTTTAAATATAAATAATATTTTGTATTTTTTCGCAAGTGGGAATGGAATTGCAAAGGTTTATGGGTTAAAATCTCACCTTCTCTTGGTCGTGGGCCTTGGAATAGTAAACACAAACTCTGGAAATGGGATGGAGGATGACGATGATGATTTTATCATTTTATGGTATGATAATATTATATCCTATTAAATAAAATACGTATATATAATGTATTACTTCCTGTGTGCGTTGGAGGAGACTTGTCCGTTCACATTTCTTGCACCTCCAGTTTCTTGGAAGGTACATTCTTTCTTCTATTGTTCAACCTTTCTAATGTTTTCTTCATTGCTTCTTCGTTATAAATTCCGTGTATACTTAATTTAATCGGTGTTTTATGTAACCCAGTTTTTGGATTGCCTTCATTTTCATATTTGTCCTTTGTTTTTTTTAATGTTATTTTCTTTTGGAGAAAAGAAAAAGTAGGTAGAGAGAGAAAGGGAAAATTCTAGAGGAGATGGGTAGGCTGTTTGTGGTGACCCTTGAAGGGAAGATCTATAGTTGCAAGCACTGCGGAACCCATCTTGCTCTTTGCGAGGACGTCGCTTCCAAGGTTTTCCTTCTTTTTCTTTGTCTTATCCTTAATTGATCAGTGATTTTCTCAATCTTTGAGTTGGATTTTCCTTCATGTGATTTTGACGGTCTTTATTTCCGGGAACTACGATCTTTGGGGCTCAGGTGTTGGGCTGGACTTGTAATTTTTTACGCTGCCGGACTTACTTTTTGCTTATCAGAATTATCATTTACGATCATATCGATTTAAGCAATAACTGACTGAAAATTTGTGTCGCGTGGATTGAAAATGATGTTTTTTAATTAGTATTAATATATTATATGGAGGACTGAGATCACTGAAGCTTTCAAATGGACCTAAAGGTTAATGCTTGTGAATTAAATTGAACATTTAAGTTCGGTTGCCTTGCAAAATTTGAACTTGATCTGGGATTGTTGGATAATTACATCCTGAAGTCGTAGCCCAGGAAAGGAGGTGTGATGGGAGTCTTAACTGCTCAAGCACCATCATGTAATCTTCTTGTTCTATGTTAGCAGTTGCAGACGGAAGAGTCTTGTTGGGTAGATGTAATGAATGAAACCATTCATGAGTATCCTTAAGTTATAACTTCAGTAAAATTTTTCTTTCCACAAATGTTTTCTATTTGATGCCTTTTTTAGCTTATTTTTTTTGGCAGTTTCCTTAATTTTCCATTTGTATCTGTGCACTCTGCTAAAAGGTCATTAATATGATTTTTGTTGCATGCTTTGATTTCCTGTAGTTCATACAGAAGCTCTACTTCCCTCGAACTTTCTTTTTTTCCCCCAGTTTTTGTAAGCTAGAGATGTGCTTTCTTGCTGATTGGCATTGCTGGACTTTCATATCAGATGAGGATCCTTTATACCTGTATTGATACGGAAAATCTTGACATGTGTATGTGACAATGTGATTCATGCTTCTGTCTGACATATTATTACAGTTTTGGCTTGCTTATCTCTTTCAGAACTTCATTTCTGTCCAATGTGTAGCTTTACACATGATGATGAAGACCACTTGTATTAGACTGAAATTAAATTAGGAATGTGTTGTTGATTGCTCCAATGACTTGGAAGTTTTAGTTTTGTAAAATAATACTATTGAATTTGGGCTGCACTCTGCGCCCCCTCTGTGTCTGGGGAGTTTCCATAATTAGAAGTCTGACTCGGTGGTTTCCCTCTCTTCGTTTCCTTCAGGCTTTCCACTGTAAGCACGGGAAGGCTTATCTCTTCAATAAGGTGTAAGTTTTCAAGCTTACTCAGTATTACAGTCCAATAACAATTTATCGGAGACAAACATGGGTTGTTTTAACACTTGCTGAGGCCGTGATGTGATTTAACCTGAATTCTTTTGTTTCCTTTTCATCAGTTTTATAAGAGGGATAGTGTTTTTCCTTTTGTGATTTTTGAAAACTACTCTGCTAATGTTTGAAGCTGGAGAGGTATAAATGCAAATTACAGTTTAAAACAAAAGAAAGGGGTACATGAAGTCCTTCTATGAGCTTGTTCATGTACTGATAAACTTTGCATATGTCAATGCATTACTCGGCCCTTTTCCTGGATAGATTAGTGATGGAAAATGATTGACACTGATGCTTCAGCACATCGTGTAGACGTCATTAGTAAATACAATCTTTTGAGACCCTCAACAGTCACTTGATTATCACTTTAATTGTGCAAAGTGGATTTCTAGCCTATCCTTTCAGTTCTTGCATTTTGCTTTAGAAATCTAAGTCAAGATGGAAGATGGATATTATTCAGAATATCTGGATGAACTTTTTTCGGAAGTTGTTATGAGATTCGTGAGATCATATGTGCCTGAAGCACGGGCGGTTCTAGGCATGACAAGTCTGGTATCAAACTGAAAGAACTTTTGGGAAAGTTTTCATTTTGGTTTCATTTTGACAGTGCAAATGTCACTGCTGGAGCGAAGGAAGAAAGATTGATGATGACTGGAATGCACACTGTTGCTGACATTTTCTGTGTTCGTTGTGGCTCAAATGTTGGATGGAAATATGTAAGTTCTCAAGGTTGACTTAGAAGAATTGCTCTCCACAATGTCTCCTTGTATGTATGGACCAATATTAAGCACCTTTCAAATCATTATTTTCAGGAAACTGCTCATGAGAAGAATCAGAAGTACAAGGAAGGCAAATCTGTCCTGGAGCGGTCAGTGAATAACTTGTTAGCTAATATATATTTTGAAATTCATTCCAAGAAAGAGAAAATGAGTTTGACTCTCCTTGCTTGGATGGACAGGTTTAAGATTTCAGGCCCTGATGGAAACAATTACTGGGCGAGTCATGAAGCATTTGTCGGAGGGAGTGATGCCGATGATGTTTGACTAATGACTACCAATGAACTCAAAATATGACTTGAACTGTACATTCCTCAACATCCCTAATTACGCCTATCAAACTGCTGTTCTATTCAGTTGATAACTTCGGATTTTAGCCCATTTCTCAGCTTGCTGAAGGGGAGTCTTCTATTAGATTCCTTACATTGTTCATAATGTTACATGGATGTCTGAATTTATGTAACAACATTGATTCCAAGTTTGAACTATTTACCAGCAATTGCTATTTTGCTTTCTTGTTTCTCCTCTGCCTAATACAGTGTTGATGTGAAAGATAAAATTCTACACAAGTTAAAGAGAAACTAGGGTACAGGAGAAAAGGATATGGTGATGCTAGTTAAAGATCGAACAAGCTCTAATTTATATAAAAGGGTTTTCATGGGTAGGACAGCAAGACCCATTGGTCTATTTAGGCAAGCCTATTTTAATTTTTAAAAACTGAAAAATGACCTAAAAAAAAAATGATGAATTTCATTAAATATATAAGGATTTTATTCGCTTTCACTTCTTTAAATTGCCTTTGTATGGAGGTGACATTAGAATTATATCAATTCTTTTCAAATTTACTATTGAATTATGAGCTATGCCCATGACAGCTGAAAATGACAAACATTTATTTGGAGAAGAGTTGATTTGGTCAGCACGTTTAATTTTGGAAAAAAGAATTGAACATTTCTTGAAAAAATAGAAACTAGAGGGTTATTTTTTGATTTCCAACTCTTTTTTTCCCCCTTTTTCAACGGAGCACCGGATCGGATGTCGCGGTGCAAATGGGTTATGGTTGGAGTCTAACTGGATTTTTTAAAATATATTTAATAATTAATAATTATAAATTAGAATTATAGTATCAAACAAAATTTCATATTTTAACTCATTGTTCTATGTATTTTCCTTATATAATAAAAAATTCCAACTTAAATATTAGCATAATTAAATATTTTTAGTTTAATTAAATAAAATTTGGACATAAAGTTCATTTACACAATTTTGGTTTTTAAAATTACAGACATACTATTATAGTTATGAATATATAAAATTTGTTTGTTTGTGAAATATAAATATAAAGAAATACTTGAATTATTTATTGAGAATTAAATTTTATCATGTAAAACTATCAGGAATTTTACTAGAAAAAAAAAAAATTTATACGTTGTGAAATAAATAATGAAACCGTTGGCGCACGAGTTGGTTGGATCCTCTTCTTAATTCTAATACTGATAAGTGAGGCAAAAGTAATTAGCACTCACAATTGGATCAAGTCTGGACTGGGTTTTGAACTTTTGATCAAGAGAAAGTGGCCCACAGGGTTAGGTAGGCCCAACAGGGCTGGACCTAGGACTGTTGGGCGGGCTGCACTTTTTTAGATTTTTTTTTTGGATGCCGATAGTAAAGATTTAGACTATATATTTTGAATCAATTTTAAAGCTAAAATTATAATACATTAAGGGAAAATTGCATGAGATAGCCACTTTTAGATAATTAATTTAAATTTTAGCCACTCTTTTAATTTTTTAAAATGTAATTACTTTTGAAAGTGAAATTACCTCGTATCCTTACTGGGCTAAAACAACAAATCTCATTCTTTCTTTCTTTTCTCATAATCTGTAATTGTTCAAAGAGATTCAACCACACTAAACTCCCAGCCCCTCCCCGACACTGTAGCTTTAGAGTTTGAAAAAAAAAAAAAAATTATGTTCTTTCCACCTCAAATCTTTGGAAAGTGGTTTCATGTAACAAAGGTCCATTTTCATTTGGAAAGATTTGATCTTTTTGTGTTTTGAGATGTATTATGACACTAAGATTTGAAAAGATTTCATTTTATGTAATTGTAAAATAGAACTGTACGTCAAATATTGGACTTTTACACGTAAAAAAGGCATAACTCTATAAAATATGTTGTTGGAATGCGGGAACTTACAGTTTAGGAAGTTTCATCTAAAACTGTTAACTCATTAGAAGAATGAAGATGGTGATTGTTGTAGTGGAGAAGATGGAGTGTTTATGTTAAGATGGTGGGGGAGTTATGAGTTTTTTTCAGAATGTAAGGTGGAGAGATTCATTTTCCACTAGAGACAACCAACCCGTTCTTTTGGTAAATCAACAAACTATACCTTTGTTTCATATACGAATTATTTTATACTTTCCCATCTAGTTTAAGGGTAAATTGGTCTAAAAAAATATCCTCTTTATTAAAAATTTTGCAACTTAAAATAGTGACCAAATTTTAAAATCCTTATCCCATTTGACATTATGAAATCTCCCCTTACATAAAATTAATGTAACTTAGAAATAATTTAACAATCTAAGTGTGACAAATATTTTGAAATTGTGAATTTTTTAAACTAAAACTTATGTAATAATTTATAAACTTAAAGTTTTAAATTAATAGTTGGGAGTTTAACTTATATTTTTTATTCTTAAGACTAAGTGTAACTAAAAAAAAAAGGTTGAGTTTAATTTTTATTTTTAACTTTATCATTTTTAGACCTAAACTTTTAAAATAATAGATTAAGTTTAATATTTTTAAAAGTTAATATTTCAAAACTTTTTTCTATATATATATATATATAAAATTAAGTCATAATGAAGTCAATAAAAAACTATTAGATGTTTAAAGAAGTAACCTTGAAATGGTGGGGGGTTTGGCTTTAACCTCTTCCGGTTTTATTTATAACAAATTATCAAAATTACATAAGAAAGGGATTTGTTCACCTAAATCTCCCAAGAAAAAAAAATTACAATTAAAATTATAAATTTGGAAATATGAAATTATAAATGCAAAACACTACATGTTAGACATATTAAATAAAAGTGTTTTTGAAAAATTAAACATTAAAAAAAAAAACCACTTTAATTCAATTTGAACCCATTAATGAATCTTCTCCATAATAATCTCATTCTTCATAATCAACTTCCTCCGCCATGTCTTGCATCCTAATTTATACTTTGATCCAGTCCGATGCTCACATGAGAACCTCCAAAATGTTTGGTGCATATGAACTTCTTCATTCGTCAAGTCTAAGTATACTTTCACTGAATGTGGCAATGCTACAGATGCAAGTAATGGAGTCAAGCCATCTATCGTTGTGTCAATATTGACAAAGTTGGATAAGTGGCTTCATTTATTTTCCACAGTTCCAAAATGTCGAAATCGACATCTTCACTACTTTGGATCACTTGTGCAACAATGTTGTAGATGACCAACTTGTTTAATGATCCCCTTGAAGAAGATGATGATTCTCCCAACCTACTTCGTTTGTTGAGATTCATAATGGTGGACCAAGCATTGAATTATTTGATCCTTGAGATGACAATGTACCACTTGATTTTGGAGGAGGCATTCTTGATGGTGAAGTTGTTGATATTGTATCATAGGATGTAAATAGAACATCCAAGTTAGCTTTCAAGTATGCCTTCATTTACTTCACCTTCACATGCCATGGTAGTTGTCCGAAAATATTCAGACAAGTCGTATAAGTAGTCAATACTTGTCTCAAAATCCAAAATCTTAAATCAGAGGTCCATGCAAAAAGCAATACAATACACTAGTTAAATTTCTTTATAATATTTTAATTTTTTTTGTTCCATAGATCATATCATTTCATTTTATTTACGATGGTCCTTATATTGGAAAATTAGTAAATTTTGTCCCCAAAATTTTGATAATTTTGTTTTATGATCCCAAAGGTTTTTTTTATCTCTTTTTTAGTCCTAAAAATATTTACTAGTTGTGTTTATGGTCATTTTGACAGTTTCCGGAGAGAATCCGATCAAATCAAGGGTTAAATTTAAAAATCATTTAAAGTATAAAAGACAATTTTGTCCTTTCATTTAATTTTATTTCATAAACCCATCCACCCCAATTTTGTTTGAAACTAGGCCAAAACATAGAACTTTTACAAAAAGAGCTAAACGTTGTTGTGGGATTTCACTGTGGGCATAACCACCAGCTACAAGATTGAACAAAATAATATCTGACTGGGGAATTTGGTCGAACAAATAGTGGGCATGATCAACTGATGAAGTTGAAGGATTTATGGTACCGAAATTTATCGTTTCTTGGACGAGATTAAGAGTGTCAAAATAATTACTAATTTACTAAGTAATCAATAATTTTTGGTTAAACAATTAATATGATTTATTCATGTAACTAAAATTAATCAAAATAATTAATCATTTATAAATCATTCTACTTAGTCAATATATAAATGGACACCCATAAATCAAGTTATTATATACTCCTACATCACCCACCACTACCACCCGTACACTACTAGTGATTGCTTTTCTCTTTGAGTTACTATTCACTAATTAAAAAGATTATATGAAATTATTAATTTGATTTTTAATTTTTCCTCTTATCTTTTTTATTGTTATAAACTTTCGTAATCACGTTTTGACTTGCTTAATCATTCCTCATGTAATAGGACATTCTAGAGTAAAATTTTTATACAACTTTAATACTTCAATTTAGCAGGGGCTAATAACTCCATCGGCTAAAAATAATATTAGGAAACATTTTACAACATATACCAGACCCAATCAACTACAATTTTGATTATTCCAGTCAACATATTCCAAAGCCCATCAACTAAATTATTAAGCGAGTCGGAAAATAATTAATTAAATTATTAACTTTTTCTTCTTCTTTTTTTAATTCATCTCAAATCAAAACAAGTAATTTTCAATTCCACAAAAGAGATAAATTTACTTCCTGTTTTAGAGTAAGGAGGAAAAACAAAGAAATTAATATTTTAAATTAAAAGAAAAAAAGAAATGAAAGAATGAAACAGTGGAAGAACAAGGTTTAGGGGGATGGTTAGGGGTGAAGATAAGGTGGTGGGATTAGAAAATGAAAAATTTTCTTTTAAAAAAAAAACTAAGGGAAACAAAAAGGAAAATATAAGAAGAAAAAAATAAAAAATGAAAGAGAAATATGAGGAAATAATTAAAAAAAGTAGGTATAAAAATTGATTGGAGCATTTTTTTTTATAAGCTACATTTATAACTTTAAGAAAAAGTCTAACAAAAAAAACTGAGGAAAAAAAGAAGACTGAAAGAAAGTAAAAAGGGCTTTTCACCCATTTGATCCCATATGTTTGGGCAATAATATATAATGATTCCACATGTTTTGCCATTATGATCCCTCATGAATTTACAAATTGCCGTAATGATCCAAACAATCCTTCTCCAGCTATTCTTAAAGCAAGTCAGGTGCCGAGCACATGGTTAATTAATGAGGGCAAGTATAACATTTTAAAAACATTAACAATCATTAAGAATTCAACCAATGGTGTTGTGGTTTTCGGGTTTCCTCTTTTACTATCGTCTTGACAACCATCATTGTAGTTGTGAATTGGTACGTAGTAGCATTTTTTCACAAGTTAACTACCAAGTCACCCTAAGGAGAGAAATAACATCATTCACCCATTTTTTTATAAGTGAACCCAAATTCATATTTTTCATCCAAATTTATCTTAAATAATCTTCCAAAGGCAAACCCAATCTATTTCTTCGATTTCTCTTTAGCAATAGTGAGTTGAAGGAAAATAATGCAAGTCTAATTTAATCAATCTGCGAGATAACTCTAGACATTCCATGAAAGTCAACAACAACCATGAAATGATGTCTGATGATTTAATGTCATCTTTGTCGTTTATATAGCATATAACATTATTTTGATGATAATCTCAATTTTGAGCCTTTTTTGTTTTCAATCTAAGATATACTTATTGATTAATCCTCCAAAGGTGAACTATGGTTATTTATTCAATCTCTCTTTAGCATTTAGTTTGCAAGAGGTCAACAACCTGACTTCTTTTCCCAAAGAGTTGATTACCAAGACAAATAACAAGAGGAGTTAGAGAATTTTTTAGTGTTGTTGTAGTCTGTTTGATAATTTTAGAACGGGAAAAGTGATTAAAGTTTAATGAGTTGAAGAAAGGGATGCACTTCTGTTTCACCTAACTAAATGATTCGATCGATAAGGGTTTCATGAAGATGAAGATCAGTCAATAACATATAGGTTTGAGTAAGTGCGACAATGGAAGATGAGGAAACTTGTCTAATTGGGATTGAGGAGATAAGAGGAAAGACATTGATTGATGAAATTAGAATGAGATTGCATAAGTTTGAGGATTATATGAGTAATATATTAGCAATTCTCAATAATTTACAGACTAATTTTTTTGTCTCAGATCTTACCATACCTTAAAGCTTTGATTTGTTTTTATTGATGAATTTGATTTTAAAAAAAGAAGAAAAAAAATTGAAATTTGAGTTAGAGTTGAATTCTAGATGATTATGAATATTTATTAAAATAACATACTAGTTCTTATTAGTTAATCATGTGCCCAACACGTGACCTGCTTTAAGAATGACTAGAGAAAGATTGTTAGCACCATTACGGCAATTCATAAATTTATAATTGATTATAATGGTTGAAAAATAACACTTGGGATCATTATATACTTTAATCCAAACATATGAAACCAAATATGTGAAAAGAATTTTTAAAATAACTTAATTGCCCTCATTAGTAACGTGATCTACTCCGTCATAAAAATGACCGGAGAAAGGTTGTTTTATCCGTTATCACAACTCGTAAATTTATGACGAATTATTATGACCAAAAAAAGATTTGTAAGACTATCATATATTTTGATCCCAATATGTAGAATCAAATAGATGAAAAGCCTAAAGTAAAATAGAAAAAAAGATTATGGAAGAAAAAATGGGGAAAAAATTTGTCAAATACAAAAAGAAAAAAAATTAAAAAATGAAAAAAAAAAAAGGCAATGATTAAAAAGAATAAGAATGAAAATTTGGAGTGTTGGAATATTTTTTTTATTAAACTAATTTTGTAATTTAAATTAAATCCGTAGTCATGATTATTCATATTAAAATTATTTAAACGATAAAATTCAGTACAGCTTATCTCAAGTCAAAGATTCTGGATTTTTGTTGACAAAGCGAATGAAATGAAATGAATGGCTTATCAACAAAGAAAATCCATCCGTCTATCTTATGCAGTAAATTTAGGCCAGCTGACACAATACAAAACACCAAAGAGATTCAGCAGCAAAGAAAAACCGGAGGAAAACTGAAGAATATATTTTTCCAGTATCAAGAACATGTGCCATTTCTCATATTACCAACCAACCAAAAATCAGCTAAACAAAAAGTTATGAACTGCTTAAAAGTGTTGGGCAATGGCTTGAGTTTTTAACTCTAGGGGTAAGCCTCCATAGAAGGAAAATCATTAAACATGAAGAAAACCCCAGTATAAACCCGTAATCTTATCCCGACATAACCCTTGCCCAAGTGCCAGACCACATTAAATAAAAGGGTCAGACTGGAGGAGGAGAGGGTCTCCAAATAATTATTTCATTAAAAAGTATGTCATGGTTCCAGACCACCAGCACAATCACTCACCATTAGACATCGGATGAGTGACAAATCAGCTTAATGAATATGCCATTCGCTCAGAGAGTTCTGAACCCACACCTCTAACATATCTCTGCAACTGGGTATCCATAAACTTCCTTTGTCTGGAATCAAAAGCTTGGCGTAGGTCCTTCAGACAAAAGTAGAAATCAAATCACATTAACTTCAAAGCCAATAGTCAATTGAATTCTAAAGTCCAATAAGCATGTGCAAATAAGAATTCTCCACAAAAGTCGAACTAGTTGAGTGACATTCCTCAAACACAATAACGTATCCAGTGCATAACATCGTTAATTAGCTTGTTTAAATTACTTATGTAACATAATATCAACTGCATACCTTGTATCTTAGACGAGATGAACCCAATTCAATCAATACATTAGCCACATCACCATCTCCTATCCCTGCCATAGCATCAGAATCTTCTTCTAGATCTGATTCATCATCAATGTGTTCAGAGTCAGTTTCAACCATTTCCATGTCCTCATTATAAAAGATGTCATTCTTGCCCTCGTGAAAGAGGTCTTCATTTTCCTCTTCCATATGGTTTTCAAGAACAGATGGTGGCAATGTCTCTCCATTTTGAAAAGTGGTATGATCAGATAAAACTACATAACGCTTTTTATCAAGCAAAGGCTTTGCAATATCAAATGGAATCCACCTAGAGAGAAGAACAGCCATCAAAAATCAATCTAGAATATCAGTGAGAGGCAACGCTATCCATGCCAAATATAATACAATCAAGAGTGAACCACTAAAACGGCAACATTTCCAATTTGGTAAGGGGAAAAAATAAAACTTGCAACTCGCATGTATCAATCACCAATGATATGCTAAAGCTGGCATCTCAAATTTAATGTTGTTATTTTACAGGTGGGGATAGCTAAATTTACATAGCTAGTATGTAAGCAAAGTTTTCGACTTTTCTATGCATTAATTCCCCATAAGGTACCATTAATTTTTCACCCATCCTGCATTATGTAGGTCAGTGAAAAGGAGCTCAGGTTTTTGACATATTCTGACTTAAATTACAGGTAAATTTTATGGAGCTGAAAGAAAGAATAGTAAAAGGCAGCCATTCTACAAAGCAGACTGACCATGAGAACATTAAGCAATATCTCAATGCAGAGACATATCCTACATACTGGAGCATCTTAAATAGTAGAGTAAATCATGGGAATCATAGTGTTCACACGTTTCTCAAAGTACAATCATATGGCAAGAAGCACAAGATATTTGAATGTTCTCCTACAATGTGTTTACTTCATGGATGACCATATATTGTAGAAAAGTAGCACAGGAACTTACTGGTACCGAAGAGGACAGAGAAGTTCAGATGGTCGATATGCTGCTTTATATCTCATCTTATTGCAGGAGTGAATATAGTAGCCAAGATAATAGTACTGCAAACTTGGACAATATGCCTGATTCTCTCTAACCCAGTTTATTTCTTCCAGGGCTGAAAATTTGCCCAATGATAAGGAGGCAAGATCTGGGTCCCAGAATAAGTACTTACTAGACAAACATTTAGGAAGAATATCAACTACACCAATTGCTATTAATTGCCCATCAATCAGATACTGCTGATGAAAAGACCCAAAGCCACAAGGAGGGACTCTTCCATCACCAGTTGGAGGAACATAGACCAAGGGAGTGTCAACCAAAAATGTCACATATGAGCTTTCAGTAACACGATCTGGTCTATCATTGTGCACCCTAATTTGGTACTTCCTATATAAGGAATATTCTTTGGGATCATAATTTGACCTTTTTAAACGAATCTCAAGCTGCCTTCTTTTGACTTGAGGATTTCCATTACCTTTATTTAAGCACTCTTTCGCACAAGTTTTTACAGGGAGCTCCTGTGTTACTGTCTCACTTCTGAGTATGTCATCAAGGCATGCGTTGTCAGCAGTAGAATAAAAATTAATGTGACCTTTGCAAGCTCTAATTAACAAACCACAGGATTCTGCCATCTGGTTTAGATGCCCTACCAGTATTTCTGCAATTCCTCCTGGAGTAACTTCTGCAGACTGCCTATTTTCCTTTTCACTACTATCAAAGCAAGCATCCTTCTTTGCTCGTCTTAAAGCAGCAGAGATCTGGAATGAGATATTGCTGGAGAATAATAATTGCTCTGATCCTTCAGCTAGTAATTTTCTTTTTGCTTGTCCAACTACTTTGACAGGAGCTTTTGGAAATTGAACATCTGAAGGAAACTTTCCGTTCTGAAAGCATTCTTGGACTGCTGCATTAATTCGATCTGACAAATGGCACAATAACTGTTCAGCTTTTTCCTTCTCATATTTACCTGAGAATTCCCTTTGGTCAGAGTTTGAACTGTCATTTTGGAAATAACTGCAGGATCCTTTTGCAGTGGTTGGTTCATTAATTGAGTCATCTCTTCTTTTCACATCCAATGTACCATCAAGATACCTAAAAGTGAATCATCCTCGTTTCATTATTCAAAGTCCAGCATTATCTTTTATGCAAAAAACATATTTTACTGAAGTTTTGAGGGCAATCAGGAATTTTGGTGTCTGACTGACCAAGAAATTAGCCAAAGAACATCCGCACAGACCAAATATCAATGTCAGTGAAAACAGAAAATGAGAAACAAAACAAAGGAAAATGGTATTTTTCTAAATTCAACAAAAGAAGAGTTTAAGATAGTTCCAATCTTTTCATTGTTATCCACATCAAAATCTGCTAGCAAGTTTAGCAGGTATGTTCCAGAGAAGGCAACATATGCAACTATTGTTATTGTCCTCTCTTTCACCACAGATGCTTTTGTGATATAGTGGCACTAAACAATGATAAAATGAGACAGATTATAATTCAGAACTGTGAAGCATATATATAGCCACAGATTCCTCTTTATCTCATGTTTGTGAGTCAGCACATTTGCACATGTCAACTTTATCTGAACATTCTTATAGATGTAAATAAGTGGAGATAAGAAAGGTTGCAAATGAAAGGACCTCTGCATGCGCTTAGCTACTCGAACTTGATCTTTTGAAGGAACAAAATCAGTTGCTTTGAGACGGATTGTATAAGAAGGACAGCATGTCCTTTCCATCTTAGGTTTGTACAAGAAACATCCAGATCTTCTCCAACCTCTGTCAAGAAGAGCTACAGAAAAGACAGACTTTACTGAAGCTTATCCTACTAGTCCAATCAAAAAGGTCTCCACGTATAGATATAACAGTAAAGCAAAAGTTAGTGGGGAAAACACTTTGCAATTCTGCGACTGAGGTCTTTATCCTAATCATTCTCAAACTGTAAAAGAAAGAATATCCTAAAGGATTTGCATGGCTTATTTGTCATTAATAAATGAAGATTCACCAAAGCACCTAACAGAATATAATTATGGATGAATTTCTAATGTCATAAGGTCATGCAAACACTAATTAAACTCTACAGATATAGAAATCACCCACCTCCTGGTTACAGGTTGAGTTTCAACTGAACATTATATTGCATTAAAATCAGATCCAACCACGAAAGTCCAATGGAAATAGAACCCAAATGCCATCCAGAAAAGAATGATACCAACAATTAAAAATTATCAAAGGAGATTAATATCCCTGCAGTCAACAAGCAGAATGAATTCTTATCATGTTTAACTTGGAATTTCTTACATCAGTAGTCATGACAGTCTCCAAGCTCCTTTTGAATGGGCGAAAACTTATTTTCCTTATTAAGTTAAAAAGGAGAAGTATTAATATATAACGACATCATACCACCCAATCCTCTGCAGAGATGGTATTGCTCAAAGTTGCTGTTTCCAGTTATTTGTGAAAGTAACCCACATAAGTTTACTAATCAAACAATTTGGAAAAACTCCCATGGTTGAAGATACTTATCCAGCAAAAAACTCTTTAAAGAGGCAAAAACGCAAACCTTGATAGTCGTCAACTGTTAGATTGTTCGCCCATAACCCTGCAGATCCAATGAGGAAAATTTTCAGGGATGAAGTTACACTAGAGCGAATGCCTTTGGTGAATTCCAACAGCATTTCAAAAGAATTTAAATAATAGTGAAAAGATTACATCAAACCAGCCCCAAAGCCGTCCTACCCATACACCTCGTCCTCTAATATTCTTACCAGTGAATAACCTTCAAAATCTTTTGGGAAAATTTGAAAGCATTTTCTTACGATGTTTCAAGTCACTGAATTATATTAAGAAGTAGGGTTGGGAAACAACAAACAAAAAATTGAGGCACTGATTGCTGAAAAGAATTTACGATATTTTCATAAACAATCTTGCTTAAGGTGATATGTCAGGTGACATTTTCCCCTGTTTCCTCACAGCTTTACTATCTGAAATTATTTCTTATTAGGATGAATATGACAATATTACTTCCTAACGTAACTAACCATTTCATTATGCATCTTAACAATTTTATTTTAGAAAAACCTAATCTCTAGGAATTTGCTTGGCTGGACACAACCACTCTTTCATCTAGATCCAGGCCATAAACTTGATAAAGGTAATGAACATTGATTTAGAAAAGAAACTATAAAAGCAATCTTGGACGAGTATCAGAAAATTACCATTCATTTTCAGTATGGAAATGTCATCCAAGTGGTTACAATTAAAACAATGAATAGTAACTGAACCAGCATCTCTACCAGTACCAATGAACCATGCGGCATAATTCTTTAATGAATAAAAAGCTAAATGCCTTGAGAATCTTCTGGTGCAGCCTCTCTAGCAACTCTCATGTTCACCAGTTAGATTCTTTTGGATGTGCTTTATACAGACTAGAATCGGAATCGTAATTATACTAGTTGCACAACAGTGCCACCTCTTTCACATAATCATTTAACCATACAATTTAATTCATCATAAGGTCAATCAAGAGAAAACTAGTTCTAGCACTCCTCAAAAAACTCCAATCCTTCTTGCGTAATTATAACGTCAAAGAGACTTGAACATAATAGAAGCAAGGCAGCCCATACTTCTCGAGTTCCAGACAAGCAATCCCCAAACCTTAATAGTTTGCAATCCCCACGATATACCACGAGTATCAATTGTTCGTGCTTGTGAATTACTACCAACTAACACAAATTGTTAATGACCGATAAAACCTCCACAAACAAATATAGGAATAAGAATAAGAATTAGGTAGAATTGTGAGCCTGACCGTTAGAAATACTTGTACCACCAGCGGATCTGCAGTAGCCGCAAGTGCTTCGACGGCGACCGTAATCGACAACGATGCTTTGGCCTCTGCTGTTACTGGTGCTAGCTTCGCTTCTCATCTTCTTCTTTTCGGCCATTTCTCAAATATTATTCATGCGGAACAATCACGGGGAAGGATATATTCGTCGGAAAGAACCCGACCTAACACGAATTGTCAAGGTAAGGATGATCTGTTTCGGAGAAAGATGGTGAGTAATGGATGAATTTTCTTCTCTGCGAGTGGGCGATTAAATATTTAAATCGGGCCGTTGTTTGTTTGTATTTTTAATACTAAGATTTATTTATTTGCCATTACAGTTATTCTGGTCTTTTCTCTCCCCGGGAGCAATATTCTAGGAATGATTCCAAACGCGGAATACGTCAGTGGTTCATCTCTTGAAGCATCATGTGAGCGCGCAGACGATACCAGTGCTTGATCTCTACTTTGGATTAAGGGGAAAGTCTGACTGGCGAAACCTTTCCCACTAGTTACAATACGTTCCTTGTGTAAGTGAGATATAAATCAAATATGTACATAAACTAGCAAAGGACAAATGGAGAGGACGTAACGATTTTCAAACCTTCACCTGTCATTGGAATTAATCAAACGTCACGTCAACTTGATCTCTACTTAGTTTGCCTTCTCGTGACATTAAGGCATCTCTTTATATTTACTCTATTTTTGTTGGTATGAGTTTTGTGATAGTAAACATAAATATTTATTTTTTGGTGTTTGGTTGTAGTGGAAAGTGGAAGGAGCGAGTTTATTATTATATCCCTCTAAATGAATTTTTAAATGAGTGTGTATAATTTCTTTTCTTGAGTGTCTCTTTCTCTATTTATATAAATGATATTCTATAATTTTTTTCTCAATTAAAATCATAAGTAATAAATTAATAGTATATTTCATATACTGCATTTTAAATTTTTTTAAAATATATTATTATTATTAAAATAATTTATCTAAATTATTATTATTAGTTACCACATTTACTTTTCTTTTTTCAAATACCTCCTCTTTTCACTCCTATCAAATAAACTTTGAACATTATTTATTTATTTATAAGTGATATTTGAATCATATTTTCGTACTTTTATCGACTATTCTAATTGTAACTAAATCCACTTTTTAAGAATCGAAAACGTATATATAAAATCACTAATGTTAAACTATACCGAAAGACTTAATCGTTGAGTAGGAAGTCAGATACCTACCTGTATATTATATGTCTCTCCAATGACCATTGATCTCATCATCTGATACTTTTACACTTTTTTTTTTTTTAAGTATAACCTTATTGGGACTTTGTACTCATACATAGAGCTACACCTCTTGGTAACCATTGTACCATATATTGCCTAGTAGTAGAGGAAAGTGTTTGGCTGAAAAAGAAATGATTTCTCTAGAACTATAGAGTCATTTTAACGTAAAAATAACAAAAAGTAAATAAAGAGAAAAAATATTGCATATTCTCAAATAAAAAGATTAATTACTCATCATAATCCAGAACTTATTATAAATATTTACATATGATCCTATATTATTTTTCGATTCATTCATGACCTTTAATTTTCAAAAGCATCCATTTATAACCTTTGTCAAAATTATCATTAAATGATCAACAGATAAGACTATTTTCATCTTTCTAAAGCCTTTTCAATTTTCTCTTACTTGGCTCTTTATCCTACTCAAATTTGTAGACTTAATTTTTTCAAATATCACATCTATATTATTTCTTAATTCTCCTTTCAAATTCCAAGCCCAAATAAAAGATAATCTCAAAATACAGAAATAATTTAGTAGGATTCTTCACCCATTTGAAAGAAATGATGTGACATTGTGGCCAAGTCATGACGAATTTGTGTGAAAAAGGCGGCGACGGCATATATATAGGAATTAGGATTCTTTTGTAAATTATAATAATATTATAAAGTTATTAATTTTAGGAGTAGTTTAGTAATTTAATAGAAAATAGTAAATACAGTAGTTATTTTTTTTTGACTTCTGTCCAAATGATATCTGAATTTCTCAGAAATTCTTAAAAGGACATCTAAAAACTCAATCAAGGTTCAATTTTCAAAACCTCAAACTTAATCGTTGTCCAAATGGACCCTGTAGAACGTTCAGTCATTGATTCTTTAACTTGTTGGTTGCACCCAATCCTCGTTAATAGGAGAGTTGATGCGGCTAGGGAGGATACGCTGCGAAAATGCATGAGGTGCAAGTGCCCAACTAATATTCAAAATGTGGGTAACTCTAAAATGGTTTCCTTATAATAATGGCGTTATCGAAAGTTTCTTTATTAGTATTAACTTTTTTATTACTTGAACAAATTTTACTCATTATTTTTAGATTTATTTGGATAAAAGACGTTGAGGAAAGGATTTGTTATGATTCTTTAAAAAAATCTATAATAACGATTAAATAGAAACTAAATATATATATTTATATATATATAGAGCAGAAAAAAGAGAGAGATCCATTGCATTTTAAAAGGATGCATGTTGTTCTCTGTCATCTATAATTAAATTCTTTAAAAAAAATTTAAAACTTTTCATGAGTGCTCGTAATAGTTCGGTGAACAAAGTAAAAGAAAATGATAATATTTAATCAAAACAAAAATTGGAAAAAGAAAAAAAAAAAGTGGAGAGCTAATGATAAAATAACAACTAGAAATAAATACAATGGAAGAAAAATGAAAAGACGTTATTTTAGTATTATTAATAATAAAAGAAACTAAAATTCATCTAATTTTCCAAAATCATGGATTTTAAATCCGGAAACAATGATATAGAGAAATCCATTCACCTTTTCATAACTCCTGAGGTTGCCACGTCAGGTTTTTCCATTAGATTCAAAAATTAAAAGTTAAAAATACACAAAGATAAATAAAATATTTATTTATACCAATTAAAATAACAACCTAAAGAGAAGAAATTTAAAAGACATAACT
Organism: Parsonsia alboflavescens; assembly: GCA_028571225.1. Classification (NCBI taxonomy): domain Eukaryota; kingdom Viridiplantae; phylum Streptophyta; class Magnoliopsida; order Gentianales; family Apocynaceae; genus Parsonsia; species Parsonsia alboflavescens. The sequence continues at coordinate 2,798,311 of JAOXNR010000022.1, forward strand.
TTTAGTATATATTAATAAATAATACAGAGAAATAACATTATTTTCCATATTATTAATAAAAACAAATGCAACGAAAGAAATATAAATAATACTAATATTATTGTTAACAGCATTTTTCATTTAAAATGTTAAAAACAATCATTTAATTTTTTATTTTTTATTTTTCAAAAGACCGTGCAAAAGTGGTGGTTTTTAATGAAGATAGTAATATATGTATATCTTGATTTAATATATTTTGCTAATACCGTTCCAAAAAAAAAAAAAAGACAAGACATTTAGTAGGAAGACACTTTATTGAGAATCCAATAATTTTGATGGGATAGATTTAGGCTAACGATTTATATCCACTTGAAGGACTTTGTGCAAATTCTTATCCAACTACAACGCATTTGAACGAAATAATAGTATCCAGTATCCAATATCCATACAGGGAACCCAAAAGAATAAAAAAGAGGACATTTTTATGCCGACAAACCAAAAGGAGGAAGAAAATGATTCTTCCACTCCCAAGTTCCAAACAAGGGGGAGAAAAATTATACTAATATTTTTGAGATTTAGAAATGCAAATCAAGGTAAATATTATTTTAATTATTAATATTTTCATCAAAATAATTATAATATTAAATAACTTAAAAATTCATCTTAATCGAGAATGTAGGTAATTGCTACTCACAATGATAAATAAATAAAAGTAATTTAGAAATTCTCTATTTAACACTCCTTTAAGTCATCTATTTTGAAATTGAGGGTAATGCAAGCAGAACGAGTAGGTTTGAAATCTAGAGAAGATTGGGGATGGTTCCAATGCCCTGATGCTAAAGTCAGAAATAAAAAGAATATTTTATTAGAGGACTAAAAGTAATATATCTTGGAAGGTGATCTAATGACTTATTTATAGAAAAATTTCAAATGTCAAATTAACGGTATCTTTTATCAATGAAGGGTATTCTTTTACAGTACTTTATTATCTCACACTTGTTCTTCTTCTTGTGTAAAGAACATTAATTATGTGGTAGATAGGAAATCATTCTTTTATGGTTTGTAGAAGTAAAATGATTGATATTATATATTGCTACTGAGCTTTAAAACTTTAAATTGTATTTATATCATGGGTTCATATTATTTTACATGTATCATTTATAAATATTATATCAAAGTATGAATATATACTTAGTATATATATATAATATGTCTTTTCTTTTTTGAATAAAAGACCAAATATGTAATTTAAAGAAGAAAGTATACTGTATGGAGTAAGTGGAAAAAAAATAGCTTAGTGAATAATAAAATTTTGAAAATAAATAATTCTATTATATGTTAAAAGTATAAGAATGAACCAGCTTCAATAGTTGCCATTCAGCCATTATAATCGTTTCTCTAAAAGTGCCTTTTCAAGTTTTAATTAAAACTCTTTTAATACAAATTTTATATGAAAGTTAATTTTATAAAATAAAAATTAAATGCATAAAAGTTTTTTTAAACCGTAATGTGCATAACTCGGTCAAATCACAATTTTTTTTAATCTAGCGATGTCCGGGTCAATTTGCACCCACCTCGATTGTTTCGCTAGTATCCATGACCTGTAAACATGTAAGCTACACCTCTAAATTATTTGATCACATCCTTAGATGCTTTAACATTTATACATTTTTAATTTCATTTAATGATATATGCACTTATTCCATTATTAAACTTCTCGGCTTTTCATTTAATATATAAAATCTACATATTGTAAAGTTCATTTAATGATTTAAGTAAAACTTTCATTAGATTAAATATAAATACTATCAAATGGAAAAAATAATATTTTGTATTTTAGACAGTGGACAATGAGTTTTTCTAATTAAGTAATTTATTTATAATATACTCTTTTCATCATCAAATATAAATCAATAGTCATCATTTTGTAAATTAAAATAAATTTTTTTTTCTTAAAAAACCCTCTAATTGCCCTTTAAAAAATCAAATTTTTTTATTTCAATAAAACAAACGGAAAGATTTTAAATCGTGAATATCTCAATATTTCATGGATGATGATCTATCACTACTATTATTATTATTATTATTATTTATATCAAGAAAGTTACCCGGGAAGGGACCACGACGGACGAATCCAACGACATCACCCATGTTTTTCGTTTCCTAATCTTTGCCTTGCATTATTACTGAGTTTGAATTCTGTCAGTACTACTAATAATGCAGTGCTGTGGTGGGAAATGGTTCTTCAGTTCTCCATTTACCTCCATAATGCGCCGTGGTCTTCGGGTTTGTTCTCTCTCTCCTTTCATCGAGAAAAACACTGTACTCTTGACACAACACGCATGCCACAAACAATTCTTCTTGATCCTTTCCAAGATTCATAGAAAAAACACCGTATTTCTGATGATTTTTCTCTTCCCATTTGAATCACAGATATATATTCAGTGTCAAGTGTTACCAACTATATATGCATGTTCTTGCAGTAATTATATATCTCTGTTTGTAGGATCTCGGGTATAATATAATAGACAAGGAAGGATTGGATTGGGTATAAAAAAAAAAACCCACCCTTTTTTTTTTGGGTTTGGAGCTTATAATTTTGATTGCTCCTGGGAAGATGAAGTCATCAGCGGGTCTTGTGAGTTATCTCTTCTTAAATTCTCTGTATATGTACAGCAGCAACCTCTGCTCCTGAAGAGTTTTGATCTGGAAGAATTTCTATTTCCTAATCTGTTATTTAGAGTTCTGTGCTGTGATTTTGATGCCCTGTAACAATTTTCGGGGTATCAAAATAGTAAATAACTGCGTGAGAAAGGGGATCATATCATATTTCTGAAATCGAATACTATTGTGTATGGTCAAGTATTGTACTATTTGCTCTGTTGTGATGCATGTAGTAGAGAAATCACTCCTGTAATTTATAATTCTGTATACTCGTGATTTGTGTGCTCGAGCACTTGGAACTTTCTCCAGCGAAATTTCCTTCTAGTACTAATATTTTGGAGTATTAAGATACTAGCTTCCTAAAATTTGTTTTGAATTCTGAAAAATATTACTCGAGAGGACCCATGATGAAGGGACATTTTCAAGTTTTAATTCTTCTTCCCTTTTTTGTTCCCCTTTCTGGGGCGTGATTATCTAATAATGGAGAGGAAATCCCTAAGAAGCACATTCAGCAATGAATATGATAAGTTTGCTGAAGTTAGTAGAATCTCAGTGAATGATAAGGATGAAGTATTTTACGCCACAGCTGAAGTCATCTTGTTGATGGTGGAATATGCCTTTCTGACAAATAATTCAGATTTCTGTTCAAAAGTACTAGGACTTTTGTATGATAAAATAAACTTTGAGATACTTGCAGATAGCAGATAGTGAATAATTACATATGTAGAATTATATTTAGAATTTGTTGAAGCTTCCTAGACTTGATCTTAGTTGCATTTGACTCCTCAATTTATCTTCTTCGGTGTACAGATTGTCATTATTGTGGATGTATTTTTGTTATTTACTGTTTCTGCCAAGTATCATGCTTTCAGTCTTCCCTCAAAACTAATGGTGCCAAAATTGCACACCTTTCAGAAATCATAGTTAAAAGAAAACCAAGCTAGGGAGAACTTAAGATGCTCATGCACATGAATGCCTTATGCATGTAATTTTCTGTCATTAACTATCACTTTCTAGTTGTTAAATTAACTGTTTTTTGCTTTTGTAGTTTCTTAGCAATGTTTTTTTTTCACCTTTTTTTTTTCCATTATCTGATGAAACTCTCCTCTTTCCATGTTTGTATTCTGCTAAGTTGATTTATAATTTGAATGCTTACTTGGTCAGTTTTCTTATTGGAGTTGCAAAGCTTCATTTGCAATGCATCCACTTAAAATATTTAGGTTAATTTTTAATCATTACATTGTGGTGAATAACATCTGTCCTGGCTAACTTTTCAGGGTTCTACATTGAAGGATCTGAAATATAAGAGATCATCTGCATGCATCTTCTTTCCTAAAGCTTCATTTTTCTGTCTTCTGCTCCTTTTTGGAGGCATTACAATAGTCCAACATGGCAAAGAGGTTCTGATTCAGTTTCCTTTTTGTTTTAGAAAACAATGCCAGTTACCAGGGATCAAAACTCATGCTATTTTGTGCATACTGCTGTTCAAATTGATCACAGCCTTCCCAACATCTACCTTGTTGAGACTTTTATGGAAGATTCTCGGGACTACCTATTCGAATACATGTTAATGTGCTTTTAATTGAAGATCAATTTAGTAATGATAACCTAGATACAGCTTCCAACAATTGCTTTGAATCTTCTGTGTATTTGTGACATTGATATTTTTTCTGCAGAAACTTTTAAAGTGGAAGTTTGAAGAAAACTTTGAACCTTCCACTATATGCGAGGTTTGTTTTTCTTTAATGGATTGTTTGAAGTGTTTGGGATTTTCATTTAATTATTTAAGCTGGCCTGCAAAATTTATTCAAGGTCTTACCTATTACACCCACTAATCATTCAGTTACTCCAGTGCTAATTGTTTCACTAAGTGAAATAACAATGGATTTACTTCATTCTTTGTATAATATTCTATCATAGAGTACTTGTGAGAGTTTATAGTGTGGTACAAGTTACTTTTATATGTTTTAGGGTCAATGCAGGCCTCCAGGAAGTGAGTCAT
>JAOXNR010000022.1:2803055-2838286 GCA_028571225.1 Parsonsia alboflavescens
TATCAGTACAAAAACATAGCCAAGGAGAAGGCATGAAAGTAACTCTAGATGAGGGGACCCAAATGGGCTCAAGGCCCCAACCCTCAATAATTAAACATCAAACTCATGAAGTCAACGAGGAAAGGTGGGCAGTGACCTGCTATCACCAACCTCCCAGATCACTGACCTCCCAAATGAGCTCAAGAGAGGTTTTACTAGGCCACGACCTTCGACCTAGTAAGGTCTAATCCATCTCATACATCTTCCATGCCACGACCAATTATGCACGACTCCTAACATCTCCCATCAGCCTAAGGTCACTTGGCAGAACCTCCCTGAAAAGATAATCGAGACCCTCGACATCCACGAGGTAGGTCGCGAAGTTGGTCTAGAGGTTGGTTAGCGAGCACATAGCTCTCTACTAAATATGTGAATGGCAAGATATCCCAACCGAGGGAAACTCCACAATTCTAGGAGCAATTGGCGGGATGAGATATGATCTCACAATTATCTTAATTGCCTACTGTCACGTAATAATAGAGCCCTAATCAAAGAGGTAATTAACTTCTTCTTAATATATAATCAAATAATAATTAGTCTACGGACAAGGACAGTGTTTTTAGAGTTAATTATACAAGAACATTCTCTTAGAATACTGACTTAGGCATCAGAGCTCTTCCCCAGGCGACAATCGACTCCGATGACCTGCTTCTTTTCTTCTTAGGTTGCTGTAATTGACGTCATCACAGTTTTGGGGTGACCCAGGGGCTACTCTTGAGCTCCATCACTTTTGGCGCTATCTGTAGGAAGATAGAAACATACAAAAGCCTAGCTTTCTTCCCTATACCAAAATAAAAATAAATAAACCTGATGGCACAAACACAATTGACACATCTTTAGCAGCCACGCTAGGGCGGACCACCCTGGGGGATGCAATTATGCACTGGAGCAATAGATCCTAAAGGCCTGCTCCTAGTGGAAGACACTAGCAATAATCTAGGGTCGGTTGTCCAACAGGAACAACCAAGGCCATCACGATCTAGACCATCTTGGAGGACCCAAGTGAACCCTCCAAAGGGAAGATCACATACAGACCTCTTCCAGGCATCGATCAGAGGGAGTTTAGAGAGGGTACTGATATTAGCCCTTTTTTTTTCTATTCTCAAATAGAAGACGAATGTTGGAATTTCTTGTCTATGGTCACCAGCAAAAATCTCCGACCTTTGCGTTTACTTCGTCACACGAACGTCCGCTTCCAATGTACTTCTCAAGAACAAAACAATAGGAATAAACACGATTGAGCTGTTAGATTCAATCATGAATATGGTTTTCTATTTTTTTTTTATTTCTCTAAACTCTCAATTTTTTGTACATAGAAACTCTGATGATAATTATCAGTCGTTCAAAAAAATAGAATAACTCTTAAAGACTTCGTAAAGAAATTCTTCAAGATAATTCTATCGTAACTACCGATAGGATTCAAAATCCAACTGCACTAGTTAATAGATATCCTGTGAAAATAAAATTGTCCAGATTCAATGAACCTGGATAATTACAATTTAACATATAATTATGTTTTAGATTTATTCATATTCATGAATTAGCCTAAACAACTTTAGCTAATTACGTCTAGGTCCCAAACGAGATATTACCCATTCAGCGATATGTTCTGAATGTGTGACCCCATAGGTCCTCGTAAAATTGACATTTTACATTAATGATATTTAATGTCACGTACAATAAGCGGTGTCTAGCAACATATTATTGCAGTCCAATTAACAAGAATGTCGGTGACAACAGAAAACCTTCCGTGATAAAAATAACATGTCTTAATCTCTTTGTCCAGGAAGTCATAATTGAACACGAGTCATGGAAGGTGTCATATTCATAAAGTTCCGTATCTTAATTCTCAGCCCCGAGTAGATTAATTAAACCGAATAAGATAAATATCTCATATCTACTTATTCAAACATTGCTATGCATTTCATAATCTCACTCAACCAAGAATGTTAGACATCACTCTCTTGTTATATAAGAGAGACAAATTATATCTTGATCATTCAACATTCCACAGCACAAATTAGGGCATACTCAATACATGCCTTTATTGTCCACTTAGTTTAAAGTGACGTTTGACAATATCAAAGTGTGCAATTTTTCATGCAAGAATCTCTGATGACCTCAAGTCGAAAGATGAAACATAATTATCACTAAAAAATCACTCATGACACTCATATAACAATCCATGAAGTGATTTCATGGCAGGTCAATCCAGTACATTATAATCTATGTGTACCTATGTGATGATTTGATATCTCATATCCATGACGACTGTCATCAATCAGCACATACTAGTCTCAGTGTGTAATTGATATCCTAATTTCAATAATACTTGACTAGGGACATTTTAAAAATAGAAATAAACTATTCTAACGACTTTACATAATTTATTTAATGAAACACAGATATGAGAGTACTTATATAATGATATAAATAGCATCATGATACAAAGTTATGCCAACTAAGTAAAATCATCATGTGTTCTTAGGGCATATCCAACACCCTCTGCCTGTGCAAGAGCGGCATGAACAGAGGCACCTTGACCAAACTGCCAATGGTAATAATCCCATGTCACAGAGATCCGGGAGGAGTCAGATATCGGTGCCAGTAGACCTCCTAGAACGAATGGTGGCAGCCTTAGAGCGAATCTTAGGGAGGCAAGACTATATGTCTGTAGGACGCACTCCCAAAGAGATCCACAGCCATCCTGGAGTTAGGCTGGACACACTCAACCTGACAGAAGCTCGCTGATAAGGTCAGACATCGAGCTGACCAGCTTTAATGGTAGCATGACCTACACAGAGGGAATTCTACAAGTCCTAACTACAATCTTTGTGAATGGCAGGGGGGTCACTAAGGTCATGGATTAGATGGTGGTCGATGCCCATGGAACATTCAATGCAATCCTGGGTAGAGGGGGAGTCATAGACTTGAGGGCAGAAATCTCCTTGTTGAACTACTGCATGAAGATCTAGGTCAGAAGAACTTGGGTAGTCCTAGAAAGGGACAAGCAGCTCTCCACAGAATGTTACCTTGTTGAAGGTAATAAGGAGAGTTCGGCGAAGCTCAAGTAGGAAGACTTCATCGACCTCTCGAAAGGGAACGATGATTTCAGAATTCAAGCAGGCAATAGAGCAGAAAATGTGTTCCTCAACCAGGAGTTCCTTCAGAAAGGGAAAAAAATAGGAGAGCTACTACCTCCTAATGTTAAAGGGAAGCTCGTTGACTCCCTCCAAGAATATCTAAAGGTCTTTGAGTGGCGACCTAGCGACCTCGAAGGAATAGATTGAAAGATTGCTGAATATAAGGTCGGGCTCAAGCCAGGGGCCAAGCTAGTAAAGCAAAAGAAAAGGACCTTTGCTCCAAAGCGAAACGAGGTCATAGCTCGAGAAGTCCAAGCTCTTCTCACCGCTGGAATCTTCAGAAAGCTAGTATATCGACAATGGTTGGCCAACTCGGTCGTTGTACCAAAGAAAGAGGGGATGTGGAGGATGTGTGTGGTCTTCACCATACTAAACAAATACTGTCAAAAAGACTCCTACCCACTCCTGAGCATTGACCAGATGGTGGACTCAACAACTGGATATCAATGGCTATCTTTCCTTGATGCCTACAAGGGATATCATCAAATTCCCATGGCAGTAGAGGATACGAAAAAGACCTCCTTTATCATCGAGTTCGGCATTTATTGCACACCAAAATGCCATTCGGCCTAAAGAATGCAGGAGCAGAATTCCAGCTAGCTATGCACAAGGTCTTCAAAAACCAGCATGGAAGGAACGTCGAGGTCCATATGGACGACATTGTCATCAAGTCCAGGACCTCAAAAGACTTCATTGATGACATCATGGAAACTTTCCAAAAGTTGAAAGCTACCCATGTGAAGCTCAATCCAGAGAAATGCACCTTCGGGGTTTCAGAAGGAAAATTCTTGGGTTTCATGATATCAGAACGAGGCATTGATGCCAATCCTGACAAAATAAAAGCATTGTTGGACATGGAACCTCCCAAAAACATTAAAGAAGTTCAAAGTTTGAATTTCAACCGAGGAAAACAATCAAAGCTCAAGCTCTCTCAGATTTTGTAGAAGAATGCACAAGAGCCCCACTGGAGCTCACAAGCACTTGTGAAGATAACATCTGGACCATGTACATCGATGGCTCCACCGCAAAGGAAAATTCAAGTACGGGAATTGTATGGATCAGCTTTGAGGGAGTGAAAATCACTTACTTTGTGAAGTATAGCTTCCCAATCTCGAACAATGAATCCGAATATGAACCTCTCTTAGCAGGTCTAAGACTCATAAGAGCTCTGAAAGTGCAAAAATTGCACGTCAAAATTGATTCAGAAGTTATAGCCAGCTAAGTTGCTGGAGAATACGAAGCTGGAGAGGACAACATGGTCAAATATCTCAAAAGAGTAAGGGATATAACATCCAAACTTGAGCATTTTCTCATCGAGCAAATACTCAGAGAGCAAAATACAGAAGCAGAGGCATTATCTAAAGTCTACCAAGAGATAGCCGGAACAACAGTAGAGCTACTGGTAGATACACTCTCCCAGCATAAACCAAGAAGAGAAATTGGTTATAGAGGATCACGCAGATTGGAAATATCTAATCTAGAAATTCCTTAAAGATGGCAACCTTTCGCAAGACCCCAAAGTAGCTTCCCAAGTGCGAAGATAGTGACCTCGCTATGTCCTAATAGGAGATGACGAGACATATAGAAGGCCATACACATGGCTATTACTCAAATCCTTAAGCAAGGGAGATAGTATGTCATTGAAAAGGTACATAGTGGAATATGTGGATCACAAATAGGAGCAACAATCGTCGCTAAGAAAATAATGAGGACATGATACTATTGGCCTTTAATGGTTTCAAACATCAAAACAATTATACAGAAATGCACGATTTGCCAGTTGCACGGGAATATATCACATGTGCCACCAACAAGGTGTCAATCCATTAACGCATCAGTACCTTTTGATATCTGGGTATTGACATTCTAGGACCTTCTCAAAAGGAATGGGGGGTGTTCAATTCCTAATTGTTGCTGCAGAGTACTTCACCAGATGGGTTGAAGCAGAGGCAATGGCAATAATTTCATTGCCAAAAGTCTAGTCTTTTGTATGGAGGAACATTAGGTGCAGATTCAGGATCCCATGAGCTATAATTTTAGACAATGGATGATAATTCGTTGGCAACCCATTCAAAACTTTCTATGAAAACTTGAGCATTGAGCAAAGGGTGACCTCTGTTGCTCATCCTCAAGCAAATGGACTAGTTGAAGTCACAAATAGTACCATTTTGGAAGGACTAAAAAAAAGGGTCACCGAACTCGAAAATTGGGTCGCAAACCTTCTTGGCTAGATGAAATTCCAAGCATTTTGTAGGCCTATAGAACCACACCTAGGAAAGCTACCGGAGAAAAAACATTCAGTCTATGCTTTTGTGCAGAGGCAATAATGCCAGCTGGGGTCAGAATGAAGTCCTTAAGATTGATCGAATATGATTCAGTCTTAAACGAGGGGGAGATAAGGACAGATCTCAATCTTCTTGAAGAAGTCAGAAACAAAGCAATGGAGGCTGATAGACTGTACAAAAGGCAAGTTACAAATTTTTTCAACAAAAGAGTGAAAGAAAAACACTTCACAGTTGGAGAAATGGTCTTCAAAAGGTCAGATGTTGGAAAACAGGGACAACTAGCCAAACTACAAGAAAGCTGGGAAGGACCTTATATAATCCAAGAAGTTCACAAAGAAGGGAGCTATAAGCTCGCTAATTTCGAAGGAAGACAACTCCTCAGGCCTTGAAACATTTGTCATCTAAAGAAATTCTACACCTTAAGCTTCTAAGAACTTCTCAGACATTGCAGACCTCACAAACTCGTTAGTTCAGCTTGAGAAACTGTTTTAAAATACTTCACTGAATAGCAAGATGACCTCAGCGACCTCTTTAGCTTAGTTTGAACATGCCATAAATAAAAGATAAGTGTTTTAAAGTTTATGGAAATATTATTTCTATCTTGATTGCCTTAGTATTGAAAACAGCTTAGTTCATTATGCAAGTTCAGAATACTAATGCAAAAGCAAGATACTTGGGGAAAAAGGAAAGTTGTCATAGAATGAGAGGCCACAAACAAACCTCTAAATAAAAATATCCAATTCAAAGCAGAAAAGTAAATGGAATATTCATCATTATATATACAAAGGAAAATACTGGGAGAACCTATCCTATTACAAAGTCTTCCCAAGGTTGTTTCTTCTTTTCCGGTGGATAAGGGGCTCATCATCATCATCATCATTCTCTTCCAGAGCTACTTCTGGGTTGGGGGTGCTTGAGGGACCTACAGGATAATCAACAACATTGTTAGAATAAAGGTCTACTTAAAGTTAATTGAGAAACTCAAAAAAAAAAAAAAAAAAAAAAAGGCCAAGTACCTTTTCGAAACTAATATGTAGGAGATGAGAAAAATATTGGGTAATCAAATCTCCAAAGTTAGGTTCAGTCATACCTTCTAGGCGAGCATAGGCCACGGGAGTAATGTCTAGGACCTCCTTTGCCATTTCCGTCCCTGCAGGAGCCGCCATTGGCTCCTTCCCTTTCCTTGAGAGGCCTTCTCCAGTTTGGTAGACCTCAGCCAACACTTCCTTTGCTGCCACATCTTCCTGCCCAAGGAAGAGGACCAGCAGCTCCCCATTGAGCTCTCGGAGCCTGTCCACCACCTCCACATAGAGACCAAAAAGCTGAGGACGGAGAAGGCTTTCCACATAATGCTTGAAGGCAAGTACTCCCTCGAGCTTGTCCAAAGATAGGTCCCCCTCTTTATGACAAAAGGATTTGAAGCCCCCCAGCTGAGCCTCAAGCTCAAGAATGGGTCCCTTTTGCTGGTTATTGAGCTCAAGCAACTCCTCATTCTTCTGATCAGCCTCCCCCAAGGCTAAAGACATGGCTTGACTGTTAACTTTGGCTCCATCAATCTCCTTCCTACACTCTTGCAGAAGGTTGAACAAGGAAGCAAAATAGGAATCAGCCTTCTCAGCAGCAGCCCTGAGCTCGGTGACCTTTCTCATCTTGTAGCTTAGTGATCAGGGTGGAGAACTCGTGATCCTTCCTCTCCCTCTCCTCCAATCTCCTCAGCTGCTCGCCAAGGAATACATGATTCTACAACCAAAGAAAGAGGAGGCCAGTGCTAAGGATAACTTAGAACATTTGTGCTCCTGAAACAAGAGAAAAATTGAGAAGACTTACTGCAGTATGGAGGGAGGCAGTTAATGAGGCCAGCTCCTTTTCAGTAAGTTGTCGGGATATTTCTTGGTCAATTGATGGGGCACACTCCATCAAGAATGATTGTGACGCAGTCGGAAATAAAATCTGAAGATTCGTTCTTGTTCAGAAACTTTCAAAACAAGAAACGAAAATAAAACCTAATCCAATTTTCCTTCTAATCAAACTTCAACACAAGTAGTTAGAAGACAAAAATTAAAATTAAACTCAAGCGAAAACGAATTTTCAAAATAGTCGAAAATCGCAAAGCCGAAAAGAGGCAACTTTAATTCATCCAAAAACTCTCTTCCAACTCTTAGGCATTCATCCTTATTTATAATAGTAGAAGTTCTATGTTCCTAATCAGACTAGGAAATAGAATCCAAGTAAACTACTAAAGCTAAATATTGTTTTCCTAATCAGAGTAGGAAATAAAAAAAAAATCTTGAAGAAAACAATAAAAAATAAAACAAATTTCTAAATAAAATTCTATCTAATTAAAGAAGTAAAATTATTAAACAATCTTGATCTTGCTCGACTACTTGTACTGTGTCATATTGGCAATGCAATGATTGGAAGAGGAGTCCGAGGACTCCAGAGCAAGATCACGGGTCCACCTCCTAGTCCCCTCGATAGCATGAGTGGCCAAGGTACCATCCCCCGGCCTATTCAACATGTTCGTGACCTCCTTGGCCGCGCAACCTTGGATCCCCGGCCTTGTCCTCGAGGTCGCTGGCGCTTTCCCCTTCCCAAAGGAGCTTGCAGGGGTCTTCTTTAGGGACTGAGAGGAAGGGGAGGAAGAAGAGATGTTAATTTTCACAGGCCTCTCAGTGGCCCATAGGGTAGCACCTTGATGCTCCTTTTTATTGCCGTCCGGGTCCTGTCAGCCACTGCCACTTGTTTCCCCCTAGCTTGAGGAAGGGGAATTTTGGAAGTAGTGGTGGTAGCAGTAGCAGTAGCAACAGCCGTAGAAGAGGCACTGATAGTGCCCCCGACCCCACTAGTGAGAGCTTGGGGGGTAGAGGGACTTCAAGAGCCAAAAGGTGGTCCTCATTGCTGTGTAAAAAAAAAGAGCTGTTAGTGCACAACAACACAAAGAAAAGAGAAATTATTCGAAGGCAAGAAAACTCCTTAACAGAATTGGGAATCCCCATAGCTCTCCTGACTGAGGGGAGGTAAGCTCTGCTGGACTCCCTAGCCCAACAGTACGAAGGAAAGTTTCAAGCCAGATTGGAAAAGCACACCCGACCTTGACATTTGCAAAATTTGCTAGGTCAATTAGAATGGCCCTATGCTTTAGTTGCTCACTGGATAGGTCAGGGAGCTCATTGAGGAAAGAGTGGTTCATAGTCCAATCTGGATAAGGCTCGGACCTAATTAAATTGTTTGGAAGATGGGAAAAGAAGAAAAGAGTTTTCCACTCCCCCATTGAGGACTGGAAAGGACCAACTAATTTATATCGGGGGTTAAATTGGAGGTACCCTTTGGAGGCACCCTTAGCGGCTGAAGAGATGCCCAACCTAAAGAAGCTCCTAAAGAGCTCCAAAGAAACTTTAACTTTAAAAGATGGCAGGTCACAATGAAAGCGACCACAATTCGGATGGATTTGGGGACAAGTTGAGCAAGGGAAAAACCCCAGAAAGAGGAAATGTCCAAGAATAGAGGCTGCAAGAAAGGCAGAAGAATACCTCCCCTAGGGCTGGAAACATAAAGGACTATGCATTCGTTACGTTTGTTGTAAGGGTGTTCACCCTCCATAGCAGTGACAATATCGCCCTTCTCCAACCCTTTTTCGAAACTGATTTCAAAAATATCAGTGGAGTCCAAGAAGGAAGACGTAGAAAAGGCCTTTAATTCAAAGGGTTTGTAGACTTCACTTAACGGGGGAGCTTTGACAGAAACTATTGGAGAGTGAAAAACCCCATTCTCCAGGTCGACAAGAGAAGAGGAAGGGGCTATCTCTCCTGAATGGAGAGAAGGGGTGTTGGATGCAAAAGACATGGTAGGGGTGCAGAAGACATCTCTATATTGATAAGAGGAAAGGATAAAATTTTCTCAAGAAAAAAGAAAGAGGGAAAAGAGAACTCACCCCGTAAAATTCCTTGGAAGTGAAGAGAGAATTTTTTCTGAACTACTGATTCGCTCAAGCAGAGACAACGAAAGAGCAGAAGGTATTGCGGGAACAAGGTACTGTAAAGCCGAGTTCTTGCAAGCCGTTAAAGAGTTTAGGTAAATTCTAAAACCTTCAAAAGATTTCTAGTTTTGTTTCTAGTTGAATACATGCATTTCTTGTGGTCAAACTTTGGATTCAATATATTGTCGAAAGATTATTGAGTTATATGACGTGGTAGGGCTATTTTATTCTTGGGAGAACAAGTCAAAGGTGTTGCTGCTAGACTAGTGAGGATATATTGTTGTAGTGGGCTTGAATCTCCTTAAATAGAGCAAGAGATTCGTTCCTCAATTGAAGCTTTTCTACAAATATTGTCTATTGAAATTGTGATATCACCAAAAATTCTTTTTCAATGGTACTCACTTTAAAAGGTAGAAGGGTAAGGTGCTATGTTATCTTAATGTTCGTAAAGTTGGATATGTTTTCATTGAAAAGAATCCAACAAGATAGATGCCATTGATATGAATGATGACGAATATGTCAATCAGTTAGAGAGAGTGGAGCAATACAATAATAATACCTTCAATAGCAGGATATCTTCTTAATTGTGTATTAGATAATTTATATGATTATTATGATAGAACTTACTTTATTTAGAAGAAAATTTGGAAAACTTTGTAGAGTAAGTATGACATCGAGGAGGAAGGTGCGGAAAAATATGTTGTGAGTAGATTTTTTCGATTCCAAATGATGGATAATAAATCAATAATAGATCAAGTTAAAAAATTTTATCCTAATTATAAGAGACCTTACGTTTGAAGATATCAAGATTGGAGATAATCTTATTATTTGTGGCATAATTGATAAACTTCCACTTTTAAGGAAGGAATTTCTTAAAAGCATGCGCCACAAACAAAAAGAAACAACCCTTGAAACCTTTATAATGCTAATTCAGATGGAAGAAGAGGCAAGGGGCCAAGATGCATTGTTGGAACCAGTGGAGAGCACAGAACAAGCCATCACAACGAAGGTAAATTTAATTTCTTCAAATAATACTACTCCTAATACAAATAAAAATACCTTTTTGAATCCAAAAAAAAAAAAAAAAAAAACATTTCAAGAAAAATTATTTTGGACCTCCCAAGAAAAATGGTGGTAATAATCATCAAGCACAAAATCAAAAATGAAAAAATTCTGGTGTGTGTTTTGTTTGTGGAAAAAGTGGGCATGTTGCTCGATTTTGCAAATTTCAAAAATGTGGGACTGCTCTGCAGCCAACGTTATCGAAAAGCTCTTGTGGCTATGATAATAGACATTAATGTGGTTGAAAGTGTTGATGGTTGGTGAGCAGATTCAAGTGAAAATAGTCATGTTTGCTTTGACAAAAAAATGGTTCAAAGTGTATACTTCTTTTGATGAACCTAAAATCATCATACTTAGTGATAATCATACCACCCAAGTGCTAGGAACGGGAAGTTGAGTTGAAATTTACATCAGGAAGGGAACTAATATTAAAAGATGTGTTATATACTCCTTTAATGACGAAGAATTTGATGTCAAGTTATCCACTCAACAAGGCTGACTTTAGGCAGATCATAGAATCTAACAAATACGTGATTACCAAAAAAGGTATTTTTGTGGGTAAGGGGTATGCATATGATGACATGTTTAAATTGAATATTGAAATGAATAAAGCATATTCAACTTCTGCTAATATGCTCTCCTCTACAAAATTTTGGCATGCTCATTTGTGTCATATTGATAGCCCTTATATGGGAATCGTGAGTAATTTATGATTAATCCCAATAATTAAAAAGGAATTTGAAAAATGTGAAGCTTGTAGTAAAGCAAAAATCACAAAAAGACTTCATTTTGATGTCATAAGAAAAATCAAATTGTTAGAATTGATCTATAGTAATGTTAGTGAACTAGGAGGAATTCTAACTCATGGAGGGAATCAGTATTTTATTACTTTTATTGATGAAACAAAAAAGTGATATGTTTGAAGAATACTTCCACGAAATAGAAAATCAATTTAATAAGAAACTAAAAAGATTAAAATGTGATAAAGGTCGAGAATATGATTCTAATAAGTATAATTTTTTCATAAGGTCATTGGGAATAATTCTTAAAGTTACTCCACCATATTCTCCTACATCTAATGGTGTAGTTGAGAGGAAAAATAGAACTTTGGTTGAGTTAATTAATGTCATGCTTATTGAATGTTGCGCACCTTCAAATCTTTGGAGTGAAGCTATTTTGACAGTTTGTTATATGCTAAATAGGGTGCCACACAAAAGTCAAAATTAATACAATTTGAGTTATGGAAAGGCTATAATTCAAATTTGGGATATCTTAGAGTTTGGGGTTATTTGGCCTATGTTAGGCTAACTGATCCCAAAATTTCTAAATTGAGTGAAAGCCAACAATTGTGCTTTGGTTATGCTTCCAATAGTACACTCCATAAATTTTAAATTTTGAAAATAATGTGAATATTGAGTCAAGTGATGCAAATTTTCATGAAGAAAAAACTCCTTTTAATTTTAAAAATAGTGGGGATCAAAGAATTAAGGAAAATATTTTATATCTACCTAACTCTTCTACTACAATTTTGAGAAAAGAAAATAATGATGCTTTTCAACCTAGAAGAAGTAAAAAAGTTAGAGTAGAAAAAGATTTTGGTCCTGATTTTCATGTTTTTAATGTTGAAAATGACCCTTTTACTTTAAAAGAAGCTTTGTCATCACCTGATGCAATTTTTTGGAAAGAGGCTATAAATGATGAGCTGGAACTAATTTCTAATAAAAGTTGAAAATTAGTTGATTTATCACCAGGTTGTAAAACAATTGACTGTAAATGGTTCCTCAGAAATAAATAAATAAATAAAAACTAAAACCAGATGATTCTATTAAAAAATATAAGGCAAGACTAGTTGCCCAAGGTTTTAAGCAGTTGGAAGGACTATAATTTTTTTATACTTATTCTCCTGTTACTAGTCTAATTATCCATTAGACTTCTGATTGTTATTGTTGCAATTTTTTATTTATAAATTCACCTATAGGAAGTTAAAACTGATTTTTTAAATGGAGACTACGGGTAAGAATATTTCAGGCGGCTTGTCAGAGGTCTGTGGTATAGTCTGTTCTATCATAGTTAATTCTCAGGCTCTTCCTTAGGCCTGTTTAATGCAAAAAGGCAGGCGTAGGCCTTGTGACTGGCTTGGTAAGTAGATCTGTGCCTATTTCTTTTCTTTTTTTGTAAATGCTTTTAAAATCTATAAAATTATATCTTTTAGTTATTGGAATTGAACATAAAACATATAATTATATCGAGATAAAATTTTCCAACCCATTACTATTACCTAGCATATATATTTCATATAATCAAGTGTTAGCTCGGTTAAATAAGAAACAAAAGGGTATTTTTACATTGTTAAAATAATATTTTTCCTAATTGCATATTACATTGTAGAACGATTTAATAACTTCTTTGATTTTCTTGTTGAAGGTGTTCATATAGGTAAAAGAAACAACATTTAATATTTAATTCTTTATAACTAGTTAGTAGCTAGTAACAACATTTATGTTTGATTTAAATTACCAATTATCATAATTTAATTGTTGTGATTGTTTCTATATGGTGATATTAGTTAAATTATATTATATTTAATAATATATTTTGAATAAGTTATATTGAGTAATTATAAGTTAGATTAGTTTTATAATTAGTTTTTTTCTTACATAAAATAATCTAATATTCCTATACTTTATGTTACTCTCTTAGTTCAAAATTGAATGTTTTATTTTCATTTGAGTAAAAATTAGAAGTGTATTATTTGACTTTCAAGTAAGTTACTAACTTATTCTTCTTATTAATGTAATTGGTTATGGAACTCTTGAGCAAGTGAATATAAATATTTAAATTATAATGGACTCTATACTAAAATTTATATATTCAATTCTAAACAACTAAAAAATAAATTGAAATTAAAATAACTTATTTTTTTTAAAATGTAGGCTTTATAAACCGGCTTTTGAACAGGCCAGGCTCATGCCTAAAACTTTGCCTATAACAGTTCACAGGCCAGACTCAGGCCCAGTGTCTGTTTAACCTGCCTGATCTGTTTCCATCTCTAATGGGGACCTAAATGAAAAAATTTATGTGGGACAACCCAAAGGATGTGTGGAAGCTGCCAAGAAAACAACGTGCGTAAGTTCACTAAATCCTTATATGGTTTAAAGCAAGCACCTAAGCAATGGCATGAGAATGTTGATTCCTACATGATTGAGAATGGCTATAAATCAAATGAGTGTGATAAATCTTGGAATAACTCACATGTTAGAATTTGCCTATATGTTTACGATTTCCTACTTTTTAGCTCTAATTTAAATGTGATTAGAGAAACAAAAGTCATACTTAGTAGCCACTTTGTTATGAAAGATTTTGGTGAGGTAAATTTTATTTTGGGTATGAAAATTAGTCTAACATGTGATGATATTTTTGTTGATCAATAGCAATATATTGAGAAAATATAAAATTTCTTGATTGCAAACATGTGGCAACTCCTTTTGATTCATGTATTCACTTATTTTTTGTTAAAAGTTATGGTGATTTGATAAATCAAAAGGAATATGCTAGCATAATTGGTAGCTTGAGATATGCAACTGATTCATGAGACCTGGCATTACTTATGCAGTGGGAGTACTTAGCAAGTTTACAAGCAAACCAGGTATAGAACATTGGCATGCCATAATGAGAGTTATGAGATATTTACTTGGTACAAAAGATTATGACTTATATTATAAAAAAGAACTTCAAGGATTTTGAGATGCAAATTGGAACACTTTATTAGGTGATTCTTTTTCTACTACTGGTTATATGTTTACTCCAGGTGGTAGTGTTATTTGTTGGGAATAAAAAAAAGTAAACTATTATTGCTAATTGTACTATGGAGACTAAACTAATTGCATTAGCTACAACGGTTGGAAGAAGAAAGGGAAGAGCGAAGGTTGCAACAGGATGAAACCAGAAGGTAGCAAGAGGAAGAGCGTGAAGAGAGAAGACAGTTCATGCAACAGATGATGGAGATGATGGCGAGGTTCGCACCCTTGCAAGCAATTCCAGCTCCGCCTCCTCAATAGCTGGCCGCGCCAAACCCACGTCAACTTGCCTCTCCACCAAAACGGCCAGAGATACCCAAACCAACTGTGCCTTTAGGGCAACTAGAATTTCAGGCGAAAGAAGAGGATGAGCCGATATCGTTTGAGGAGGAACCATACAGGGCACAAAGGTATTTTCAGAGACCTTTTCGCAATCAGAGGCAGAATTATGAAGCTGTGCACGATGGACAGAACCGCTAGGATGAAGGGTTCAAGTTAGAAATTCTGAAGTTCATAAGAAGTTTGAGCCCGGATGCATTTCTTGATTGGTCAACGGTGGTGGATGATTTGCTACACATGAAAGAAGTCCTACTGGAGAAACAAACCGAATTGATAGCTTTAAGGTTTAGAAGCAAGGCAGCGGCATGGTGGCAAGCTAACAAATATCAGAGATATCAGGATGGGCTGCCTCAGATTGAAACCTGGAATAAGTCGCTACGGGAGATAAGTCAAGAATTCTTACCTTTGAATTATCGACAAACGCTCTATAGAGAATTGTAGGCATTAATTCAAGGAGGGAAAAGTGTGGACGACTGCACCTTGGAATTCTATAACCTTGTTTCTCGAAATCAATTGCGAGAAACAGAAGAACAGCTGGTGGCAAGATACATTCATGGTTGCCATTGCGTGATACACTTCAAGTTCATAATATTTTGAACGTGATAGATGCTTAGTTAAAGGCCAAAGCCGTGGAGAAAACTTTGAACAAACAGCGGCCTCCAATTGGTCGAATTGTCTCGTACATCACAGCCCTCATCAAGTGCAGCAGCGGAGCCAAAGGTGGCTTCCACAGCAACACCACCTTTGGCAAGAGTTGGAGTTCCAGCGGCCAAGCCTCACTCAAACAAGGCCTCCATTCGGTGTCATAGATGCCCAGCAATGAGGCACTATGCCAACGAATGCCCAACATTAAGATCACAATTGTATATGGGAGATACATATGAAAAGAGTGATCCGGCTTTGTGGTTCGACCAACAGGACACCAAAGGAAAGCTGGAAGTTGTCAACCCCGAGGATGTGCAAGGGGAGAGTTTGGTAATGAGGCGAATCTGTTCGGCGCCTAGGAGTGACGAGGATTAGAGAAGAAGGGTTATCTTCACAATGCGTTGTACGATTGGGGGCAAGAGTTGTCAAGTGATCATAGACTCCGATAGTTGGGAGAATGTCATCTTCGAGGAAGCAGTGGCAAAGTTAGGATTGACTAAGGAGTAGCACCCTCACCCTTATCGACTTGGTTGGGTGAGCAATGCTAATGAAATTTGTTTAGATCGATAGTGCAAAGTGCAGATAAGCATAAGTCCAAATTATTCAGTAACAATTTGGACTGATGTTGTGCCAATGGATGCATCACACTTGATTCTTGGACGACCATGGCAGTTTGATAGCAATGCCGTCTATGATGGTCATGATCGCACGTATATCATTGGAACTGGTGGTAAATGTTGGGTATTGAAGTCGCTGCGAGAGAGCAATGTAAGGGAGAAGAAAATAGTCCTTTGTGTGCCTAGTGCAAAATTTGAGGAGTTAGTTCAGGAACAAGATGTTTTTTTTTTTTGCGTTGGTCGACATTACTTGGTTTCGGCAGATAGTTGTGGAGATATTTTGAATGCTATTCAGCCGACATTGGAGAATTACGAGGATGTTCTTCTGGTTGATTTACAGGAAGGACTTCTGCCCCTGTGGGACGTGCAACATCAGATCAATCTTGTACCAGGCGCTCCATTGCTGAACAAAACTCACTATAGAGTGTCATCAGAACAAAGTGAGGAGTTGAAGAAACAGGTGCAAGAGTTATCAAACAAGGGCTTCATTCGGGAAAGTGTTAGTCATTGTACGATACCGACTTTGCTAGTGCCAAAGAAAGATGGGTCGTGGCCCATGTGTGTGGATAGCAAGGCAGTCAATTGAATCATGGTAAAGTACCATTTTCCCATTCCATGCCTTGATGACATGTTGGATCAGTTGAGTGGGGTAAAGGTGTTTTCGAAGGTGGACTTAAAAAGCAGATACGATCAGATCCGTTTTCATCCAGGGGATGAATGGAAGATGGCATTCAAGACAAAGGATGGGTTGTTTGAGTGGATAGTGATGTCGTTTAGACAGTCCAATGCCCCCAGCACATTTATGCATGTGATGCATCAAGTTTTGCAGCCCTTTATTAATGACTTTGTCGTATTATACTTCGATGACAGTCTGATGTATAGCCGTACTTCATAGGAGCATATTGAACATGTTAAGAAGGTATTGGACACACTTCAGCAACATTAGTTGTTTGCTAATCCGTCAAAGTGTGTATGGATAATGCACCAGCTAGTCTTCCTTGGGTATGTTGTGACAGACGAGGGAATCCTACCGGATGAGTCAAAGATGGCTGCAATTCGAGAGTGGCCGGTTCCAGCATCAGTTACATGGGTTCGATCCTTCCTTGGACTGGCAAGATTTTATCGACTGTTTGTCCTTGATTTTGGTAGAATCGCCGCACCATTGACAGATTTAGTGAGGGACTCAAGGTTTGTATGGACAGTAGAAGCCCAAAGTGCTTTCGAGGCTTTGAAGGATAGGTTAACCCAAGCTCCATTATTGCAATTGCCAAATTTTGAAGACCTATTTGAAGTTGAATGTGATGCTTCAAAGATTGGAATAGGGGAGTTTCTTTCTCAGAATGGATGACCCATGGCGTACTACAGTGAGAAGCTAGGTGGTTCGAAATTGAATTACTCAGTATACGACCTGGAGTTGTATGCGCTTGTCAGGGTACTTCAGTTTTGGAGGCATTACTTGATTCAGCTGGAGTTCATTCTCCACTCTGAGCATGAGGCGCTGAAGTTTTTGCAGGGGCAGCACAAGCTTAGTGCTCGACATGCTAAGTGGATAGCCCAACTATAGGAGTTTTCGTTCTCGATTCGTCATAAGTCAAGCGTGACCAATCGGGTTGCAGATGCTTTAAGCCGACGACGTGTATTGATTTCAATAATGCATGCTTACATGCTTGGTTTTGAACAGATCCGAGAATCGTTGAAGGAGGATGACTTCTTTGGCCGAATGATAGAAGACATCAATCATGGGAGCGCCTAAGATTATGTACATCATAATAGGTATCTTTTTCATAGCAATTGCCTTTGTGTTCCTTCAACTTCTTTGCGTTTATTGATTATACAGGAGTTGCATGACCAAGAACACTTTGATAAGGATAAGACGTTAGCATTGGTCCGAGATAGGTTTTATTGACCGAGTATAGATCAGGATGTTCAGACCTATATGAAGAGGTGTCGTGTTTGTCCTCAAGTGAAAGGAAGTGAATCATCCCAAGGGTTGTACCAGCCATTACCGGTTCCCAAGGAGCCAGCCAAGGACATCTCTTGCCAATGGCAGTGTGATGGTAGTCATGGACAGATTTAGTAAGATGGCAATATTCACGGCTTGCAAGACTACCATGGATGCCTCTTGATGTGCTGCCTTGTATTTTGATACTGTGGTGAGGCATTTCGGTTTGGCATTATCTATTGTTTCTGATCATGATTCACTCTTCATGAGTCACTTTTGGCTTGAATTGTGGAAGAGAATGGGTACAAAGCTGGAGTTCTCCAGTCCCTACCATCCACAAATAGATGGACAAACGAAAGTTGTCAACTGTAGCTTGGGAAACATGTTCCTTGCCAAGGTAAAAGCTCTCGGTTTATGGGATACCTTGCTGCCCAAGATTGAGTTTGAGTTTAACAGTAGTGTCAATCGATCGACAGGTTATACAACATTCCAGATTGTCTATGGTTTCATGCCTCGTGGGCCATTAGATCTTTTGCTGATTGAAACTCCTAACTCTGGGTTCAAGAAAGTGGATGATCGGATGGAAGAATTGACATCGCTCCATGCTAAGGTAAAAGCTATGTTGGAGAATACCTGAGCCAAATATAAAGATGCAGCTGATCGTCATCCCCGGGAGGTGCAGTTTGAAGTGGGTGATCTTGTGTGGGTATATCTGAGCCGAGATCAGCATCCGTTGGGGGAGTATAACAAGTTGAAGCCACGAAAGATTGGTCCATGCCAGGTACTTGAAAAACTGGGTTCCAACGCTTATCGTGTGGAGTTGCCTGACGGGATATTCATCACCAACGTGTTCATTGTCAAGCATTTCTATCCGGTTCATGACGACCCTTTGAGCTTGACGACAAGCTCTTCTGAAGAGGAGGAGCCTGATGTAGGAGCGGATGGCTCGAGTTAATGTGAGAAAGAGCAGGCTGAACCGACCAAGAAAACAAAGCCACGAGTGCCTAGGCGTTCATTGAGGATTAGAGATATGGCTCGGAAATAGGAAGGCTCGGACGTAGGGCCTTGAGGGCCTTTCAGACCTTTTACCGTTCTCTGAAAAATTTTTAGGTTTATGAATATTTTAGTATTTTTGGTTGTTTTTTTTAAATTTCCGTTTCCGATTAGGTTTAGTTTTCATGGATTCTGATTTAATGTTGTTTCGGCTAGACAACTTTTAGACAGATTGAATATACAGAAAATTCTCAATTGTCTTGTGCTTTTTTTGGCTATTTCCTTAGTGTTTCTTGAAAACTTCATCGTCGATGATTATAATCGCATAACGAAGAAAATTCAATTGTTTTTTTTTTCATGATATTGAAGACTAAGAATGATTCTAATTGAGAGAATTTTGTAAGAAGAATTCAATTGTCTTTTGTAAGAAGAAAAGAAAGAAACGTTTATGTTGAGAGAGTTTTGTTTCAAGTTGAAGAAAGGTGTTTCTTGTAGTGAAGCTTTGGACTCAATATCTGATCCAGAGATTATTCAGTTAGACATGGTTAGGATGTGTATCCTAGGGGGGACAATTCAAAGATGATACTGCTAGACTAGTGAGAATATATTGCTACAGTGGGCTTGAATCTCCTTAAAGGGAGTAAGATATCTGCTTCTCAGCCTAAAGTTTTTCTACAAATATTATTTATTAAAATTGTAATATCACTTTCAATTGTCCTATTGGTAACTTCTGTCATCCCACTTGTTTGTGGATGAGCCACTGAGGTCAATCTTTGATTGATGCAAAGGTTCTCGCAAAAAAGTCTTAAAGGGATCACCAATGAATTACTTTCCATTGTTTGAAATATTGGTTTCGGGAATCCCAAAACTACATAACAATGTTCTTCCATACAAATCATAGAACTTTCTATGATGAGATAATTGCCATTGGCTCTGCTTTTTCCCGTTTGGTGAAGTATTCCATACCACCAATACCCTTTGGGAATGGTCCCAATATATTTATCCCCCCAAAAATAAAAAAAGGACTATAGAGTTGATTGGGTGATACCTTGTTGGAGGGAATGAGATCCATTTCCATAGAATTTACAACTTGAGCACCTTTGAATAGTTTTCTCCACATCTAATACCGTAGAGGGTCAATAATATCCAATTTTGAGTACTTTCTTAGCCATAGTCTTTGCACCAATATGTGATTCACAAATTCCCTTGTGCATTTCATGAATCACATTTTCAATGATACAGATGGCATATCAAGAATCCCTCAAGGACCTATAACTCGTTCGAGGGTAAAAAAGTTGAGATAGTTGATTATTCTATCTGCCCAATAACTATGTCTCTTATTGTTAGACCTTGCAAGTTGACGCAGACGGAAACAAACTTGGGCGGCTTGAGTTTTGGATGAGATGCCGAAATCTCAAGTTTCAGAGATTCAACGAAAACTTGAGGGTTTGTTCTTGTTCAGAAACTTGCAAAACAAGAAAAGGAAAAAAAAAAAAAACCTGATTCAAAATTCCTTCTAATCAAACTTCAATTCAAGTAGTTAGAAGCCAAAAAATTAAATCAAGTGAAGAACAATTTTTTGAAGTAGTCGAAAATCTGGGTAAGCCGAAAATTGGCAACTTTAATTGATCAAAAATTTGCGCAAACCATCAGAAAAACAATTCTTTGAAGCTAAAAACAAACCCCAAACCTAATTGGAATCGAAAAGTAAAGAAATTGCTAAAATACCCCTACAAAATAGTAAATTACGAAACTCTCACTTAAAAACTGAAAAATTACGACTATACCACTGAAAATAGAAAAATGCCCAAAACTCCATCAAGACAACTTCGGTCGGTCGAAAAACACCTTCCATCACGGCAGAGTAATGACTTTTGATCTTTGGGCTGTTCCGGGTCACCCAATCAAATTTGAGTCCGATCTGAGCTCGGTCCAGTTGCCTCGGGAATCATGTCGGTACTTCAAGCAGCTCACATCCTCTTTTTCAAACGTTCTGACCGTCGTGGAGTTGATGGTGGAACTGAAACTTGTTGAACCAAAGCATCCGAAGCATGCCCCACATCCGAACCATCTTGAGCCTAACCAGCTTGATCTGAAACCACCTCTGCGTCAGACTCCCCCTCTTGAATTGAGCTTGTCCTCAAGCTCGAATTATCACCATGAAAGGATGAAAGATGCTGAACATCAAAAGCATTTGAAATGCTGAACTCGTTCGGCGATTCAACTCGATAAGCATTAACACCAAGTTTCTCCAAGATTTGGCACGGGCCAATCTTTCGGTCCTTAAGCTTATGATACTCACCAGTAGGATATCGCGCCTTGGACAAAGTGACCCAAACCAGATCACCTACCTTAAATTGGACATCTCGCCTAGATTGATCTGCATGCAACTTGTACTGAGCATAAGCTTCCTCCAAGTTCGTTTTGACAATCGCATGAATGGACTGTAGATCAACCAGACGATCCTCCACCTTCCTTAGAGCCGAACCAAGATCAGGAATAGCAAGGTCTAAGGGACCTCTCGGATTCGACCCCAAAACAACCTGAAAGGGAGAAAATTTGGTGGACCTGTTCACAGAGCAATTAAATTCAAATTCAATCTTCATAAGCACAAAATCCCAAGTCCCAAAAGGCTTGACCTGCCCCCTCAACATGTTCCCCAAGGTGTGATTCACCACTTCTATCTATCCATCCGTCTGTGGATGGTATGGACTACTTAACTTCAGAGTAGTCTCTATGCGGTTCCAAAGCTCTCGCCAAAAATGGCTCATGAACTTCGTATCCCAATCAGACAAGATACTTCTTGGCAACCTGCACCACATCCCCAAAGTACAAGTCGGCAGTCTTGCTTGCATCCATGGAATTCTTGCAAGCAATGAAGATAGCCATCTTGCTAAACCTATCCACCACAACCATGATGCTGTCAAACCCTTTCTGAGTACGCGGCAAACCCAAGACGAAATCCATTGACACGTCCATCCATGGCTCATCTGGAATGGGTAAAGGTGTATAAAGACCCTGATTAGTGCTCCCTCCTTTCGACACCTAACAAACTTGACATCGCTTAATGAAATCTTGGGCACTCTTGTCAATACCCGACCAGTAAAATTTCTCCTTGATCAAGCCAGCTGTCTTTTCTTTGCCGAAATGCCCTTGTGAGTGTAATTCCTGAACAATCAACAATCTCAACGAAGTATCATTAATACATAAGTAGTTACCTCGGAAGAGGTAGCCATCATGGAGCACAAGATCACACCGTTCCTGCTGCTTCACGGCCTCCACAATAGGATCGAAATCAGCATCATCCCATAGCAATTCTCTCAATCCCTCAAAGCCCAAGGTGATAACCCGCATCATGTTAAGCAACGATCGACGCTTACTCAACTCGTCAGCCGCCTTATTCAAGACTCCTGACTTATGCTTTAAAGTGAATGTGAACTCCTGAAGCGTCGACACCCAAATAGCATGCCTATCACTAAGTCGATGCTGCCCCTAAAGAAACTTCAAAGCCTGGTGGTTAGAGTACAGCACAAACTCCCGCTGTATCAAATAATGCCGCCAGTGTTGGAGAGCTCGGACTATAGCATAGAACTTGACATCATAAGTTGAGTAGTTCAACTTCGGCCCTCCAAGTTTTTCATCGAAATAAGCTACCGGACTACCCTTTTGACTCAAAATCGCTCCTATTCCTACCTTCGAAGCATCACAATCCACTTCGAATACCTTATCAAAATTCAGTAGAGCAAGCATTGGTGCACTTGTCAGTTTTTCCTTTATCACATCAAATGCCTCTTGAGCAGCCTCTGTCCACTCAAACACCTTGGTGTTATAAAGATCAGGCAGAGGTGCAATCAACACATTGAAATCCCTGATAAACCGACGATAGAAGCTCGCCAATCCATGAAAAGACCAAACCTTAGTTGCACTCTTTGGTACAGGCCATTCACGGATTGTCCGAACCTTAGCATCATCCGGCTGAATCCCTCTTGCCGAAACCACATACCCCAAGAATACAATCTTGTCGACCATCCTACTACATTTCTTCTGATTGGCAAATAAACTATGATCTCGCAATTTAGCCAAAACTAACCGTAGGTGCTGCAAATGTTCTTCCTCCGCTCGACTATATACAAGTATATCATCAAAGAAAACCACCACAAAGTCGTTGAGGAAAGGACACAGTACTTGATTCATGACCCTCATGAATGTGCTAGGTGCATTTGAGAGATCGAAAGACATGACCAACCACTCGAAGAGCCCCTCCTTCGTCTTCAAAGCCATCTTCCACTTGTCTCCAGGTTTGATTCGGAGTTATTGGTAGCCACTTTTCAAGTCTATCTTCGAAAAGATAACTGCCACAGTGAGTTGATCCAGCATGTCATCGAGTTGTGGAATTGGAAACCGATACTTAATCGTAATACGATTAATAGAGCGGCTATCCACCCACATTCTCCATGTGCCATCTTTCTTCGGTATTAATAAAGCATGAACCGCAAAGGGACTGATGCTCTCTCGGATAAACCCTCTATCAAGTAGCTCCATCACTGGTCGCTTTAGCTCTTCATGTTGTTGTGGGGACATTCGGTGGTGTGCCTTGTTTGGAAGAATAGAACCCGGCATTAGATCTATCTGGTGCTGAATGTCCCTCAACAGAGGCAACCCAGTCGGTAATTCATTCGGCAATAAGTTTGCAAATTCAGCTAACAACTCTTGCACTTGTTCCGGAATCTCCAACTCGGCATCACTGCTATCCGATGCCAACAAGTCAATCGCAACTAAAGCAAAACAAAACTCGGACTCAGTTACCTCTTCTTCAAACTCCTTCCGTGGTCAGTGAATAATTGTCTTCTTACTATCAACCATTCCCTCTAGCATGGGCTGAAGTATCACCTTCTTTGGCCCTCGATTGATAGTATAACAATGTGCGAACCCATCATAAGTCACATGATTGTCGTATTGCCATGGCCTGCCGAGTAGTAAATGAGAGGCATCCATCAGGACGACATCACAGAAGATAGTGCTAGAATACTGAGGTCCAAACGAGAATTCCACCAGACACTACTCTGAAACCCTGACTTCGGTATCATTATTTAGCCACCCCAACCGGTATGGCATTGGATGAGGTTCCGTCTTCAACTGAAGGTTC
The DNA here is from genome assembly GCA_028571225.1 of Parsonsia alboflavescens. Taxonomy (NCBI): domain Eukaryota; kingdom Viridiplantae; phylum Streptophyta; class Magnoliopsida; order Gentianales; family Apocynaceae; genus Parsonsia; species Parsonsia alboflavescens. The sequence goes on from JAOXNR010000022.1 coordinate 2,827,040, forward strand.
TACACTGTCGTTTATGAGATTACATTCTCACAGCTCCAAATATCAATTATCACACGGCATACCTTCCCTTTTATTGTGCACCGGGTTGTGAAGATGTTTCTCCATTTCCAATCTTCATCGGCTTTGGGAGCTAAACAAATCCTCCTCAAAACCAAACTATCTCCTCAGATATCCTAAGGTGCAACATAACACGTATCCTCCTCTTCATACACATCATCACCAACATACTATTTAGATTCATCTCCGACGCCTTCCTGAATCAGTAATTGCAATCTCAGTCTCAGACAATCATTCGCATAGTGCCCTAGCTGCTGACATCTGTGGCACTTCACATTAGCTTTAGTATTGGTGGTGGATTTATTCGGAGCATGACCTGACCCTTGGCCAAGCTGTGCACTACCTCGTTCGAACTGATTTTAGGAGGAAGAACTAACCACACGTGTCGACGAAGAGCTACTTGCTGGAGAAACACAAGGAGGAGGGAAGTCTCTTCCAAATCCAACACTTCTGCAGCTAGCACTCGCTAGACTCTTCTCCACAACTTGTGCCTTTGTTTCCACATCCATGATAGTGGTAAAGGTATGGACCTATAAAGCATCCTGAATAGCAGGTCATAACCCATGGAGATAACATGCCAGTAGTTGTTCTTGAGTTTCGCGCAATTGGTTCCTCGCCACCATCCGATAAAACTTAAGTGTGTATTCTTTGATGCTCTGAGAACCCTGCGTCAAACTTTGTAGATTCTGGAACATAGTCTACAGATAATTGAAAGGCAGAGACTCCTTGCACATCTCTCTCTTGAACTCCTCCCAATCATCTAAAATTGGAAGTCCATCTAAGTATCTCTGATATCTAAAAGATTGCCACCATGCGGCAACCCTATCCTTGAACCTCATCGCCACCAATGATACTTTCTTCTCCTCCGGAACCTCTTTCAAAGAAAAGAGTTCATCCAATCTAAGAACTCTTCAGGCGCTAACCCTCCTGAAAATTCCAGGACCTCCATCTTAAACCCTAGATCCCAACGAGGAACAACAGGATCATGTTCATTGTCTCTAGGCGATTGGTACCCGCCCCTCATTCCCCTCGGACAAACCTTAGGATGCTCAAGCCACAGCTTCCCAAAATCTTCCTCAACATCGACGACCACCCCATGTCATAATCCATCAAGTTCAGGCTGTCATGGTTGTCGGTCTAAGGCTAGACACCTCACCATTTGTGTTAAATCTTGTATCTGTGGATCACGGCTCTCCTTCTCTAGCCGCATCTCCCTTCTCAACTCTTCCCTGTCGCGCTGAGACTTTTCCCGATCCTGTTGTATTGCTTCGACTAATGCATCAAGGTTCTGTTCAAAGTTACTGCCTGCTATGGTGGATCTGAGCTTTGATACCAACTGACGCAAACGGAAACAAACTTGCGTGGCTTGAGTTTTGGATGAGATGCAGAAATCTCAAGTTTCGGAGATTCAACGAAAACTTGAGGGTTCGTTCTTGTTCAGAAACTTACAAAACAAGAAGTGGGAAAAAAAAAACTTGATTCAAAATTCCTTCTAATCAAACTTCACTTCAGGTAGTTAGAAGCCGAAAAATTAAATCAAGTGAAGAACAATTTTTCGAAATAGTCAAAAATCTGGGTAAGCCTAAAATTGGCAATTTTAATAGATAAAAAATCTGTGCAAACCATCAGAAAAACAATTCTTTAAAGCCAAAAACAAACCCTAAACCTAATCGGAATCGAAAAGTAGAGAAATTGCTAAAATACCCCTAGAAAATAATAAATTATGAAACTGTCACTTAAAAACTGAAAAATTACGACAATGCTACTAAGAACAGAAAAATGCCCAAAACTCCATCAAGACGACTACGGATGGCCGAAAAACTCTTTGCATCATAGCATGGCATTATCTTTTGATCATTGGGCTGTTTCGGGTCACCAAGTCAAATTTGAGCTTGATTTGAGCTCAGACCAATCGCCTCGGGAATCGTACCCAACATCATGTCGGTACTTCAAGCAGCTCACGTCCTCTTATTCAAACGTTCTGACCGTCGTGGAGTTGATGGTGGAACCGAAACTTGCTGAACCGAACCATCTGAAGCATGCCCCATTTCCGAACCATCTTGAACCGAACCAGCTTGATCTAAAACCAACTCTGCGTCACAGGTCTAGATCCATTACGAAACGGGTAGGATTCCTAAATCTTGGATCTGAGTTATTGGATATTTGGAGTAGGTTTGTCGAGTGGTACCCGTTTATCCATTAATATATTTTATAGTTTTTGTTAAAAATAGCACTTATTGTTAAGTTAGAACTTGACCAAAATTTAAGTTTTTGAGTTAGTGATAATTACTTAACTCATAATTGCAATAAATTAATAATTATATCAAGTTAATTAAGTATAAAAGTAGTTATGGTCATTAGATAGCTTTGTTGTCCAAAAACAATATCCCCTCGTCATTAGTATAAGTTATTTTAACTAACTTTTTTTTGTCATTAATTATGCATCATTGTTCTTAGTTGATTAAATATTTGAAGGTGTTTTTTTTTACTATCCCTCTAATGATATACTCATAAAATGATATTTAGATTTTTGAATTGATGGTTGAAAGGCATTTTAGAAAGAAAAAGATTTCCTTAATTTTTTGCATAACGACGGCTTAAGTGATAGGGGGAGTACAAGCAAAACTTTAAATAAAGTACTTACGTTATAAGATGAGTTTATTTTAAATTGGAATATTGAAACGTACTTTGAGCACAAAAAGGAAAAAAAATAATTAGGAGAGGAGAGATTGAGAATAATTAGTAGAGTATCCTATTTACTTTTTTCTTTCATTCCTTCCCTTCATAGTTCATATATTACTATTGGTTCCATCATATGATCCCCACAGCTCTGGTACAACATGAAGTTGCATTTGAGTGGCACGAAGAAAGAGAGAAGAAAGAAAGACAACCTTGAAATAAATAAATTCCAAAGGGGCTGTTTGGTAATTATCCGTTTAAGAAGAAGACCAACCCGACCCTGATAACGTAACCTTTAAGAGAGAGAAAACACGCTGTCCTGTTAGTTGAATAAATAATTTTCCTAATCTCTCGTGCTTGCCTTCTCCATTTTATTTATTTTACATATTTTTTATTTTTATCTGTATCTAAACTATCTATCTACTACGATTATACGTTCAAAAATAAAAATGTAAAGACAATATCACTACCTGCTAATTGACATTCCCCCCAATTCCCCTCAAATGACATTCGCTGCCACGCTGATCTTCAAAATCCTAGCTCTGATTCTCTCTCTCTACAACCTGAAACTCCTCCTTTCTCTCTCTAATTCTCTCTATTTTAGCTCTTCTTCAAGTGCTTCTTGTTTAAATCCCTTCGCTATCTGTATAAGAATATTATTAGAATTTATTTATTCAATGTTTAGGCGTTGACGCTTATTGCAAAATGTCTGAGGCCTTGTATTTTCTGTGAAGAATGTAAAATGGCTGAATGCGTTTGATGGGATTTTAGGTGGAATTTCTTTCCTTTTTTTCATATTAAGTATTGTAGCTGAGTTCCGATCTGTTATTACTGATTGAAGTGTCTAGAACTTTTTTTTTTTTTTTTTAAAGCTGGAGTGTTTGAAAGATAGGGTTTGGAGGTTGGAGATTGGGCTAGAGTTGTGATGAATTTGAAAGCTAGGGTTTTGAGTTAGGATATTGGGCTAAAATTGTGATGACTTGAATGTTTGGGTTTCGGGCGACGTGGAAATTTTAACTGCAAAATGAATCGGAGCTTCAGGGCTGAAGAAACTGGGTTAAAGCAAAGGCAGCCGGTTCACAAGCCTCAAATAGGTAGTTTAAGGACCTCGATGACGAAAGAGAAAGAGGAGGAGCTGGCATTGTTTCTGGAGATGAGAAAAAGGGAGAAGGAGCGGAATAATCTTCTTCTACTCCAAAATACAGATGAATTTGATGCTCCCCTCGGTAATTAGATTTCAGTTTTGATTACTGTATATTTTATAATTATTATTTTGAGCAATGGGAGAGTTTTATTTTTTCTAAACTGTAAACTCACTGAATAGTTTGCTTTTTTATTAGTTGTTGATGGGTATCTGAATCTTTTGAAAGATATATTTTGGAATTGAGCCGGTTGTTGGCCTAATGTAATAACTATGAATGATTAAAAAATTCATTAGGTTAGAATATTTATTCTGACTTGTACAAGTGTATTCTTATTCTTTCCTTGCTTTTACTTTTGTTTGCTAATTATTCTTAATGCTTGTCTCCTCCTGTTAAACGTTGAATTAGGACTTCTGTTATTTTCTGCCTGCAGGATCAAGAACTGGCAGTTCTCCAATATTTAGTATTTCGTCAAATACGCCAGCACCTGTGCGCAAGACTGCTACTGATGATTTCCTCAATTCTGACAATGATAAAAATGATTACGACTGGTATGATATTTCAATGGGTATACTTTAGTCCTGACTACGGATGAAAATGTATGTTAATTTGTTGGCATGCTGGGATTAGTTCTTGGATATCTACTTACATACTTCCTTTTCTGTGTGCACAGTAGGCAACATGATTTGTTCAGGTGGTTTATTTTGTGCATAATCTTGCCACTTTGTCATTGAAAGTGAATATAGCAGAGGAAGTTAGATTTTCTGCTGATGAGCACGAAGTGCCACCAACTAATACAAGAAAATCACCCAACTTAACACTTTATAATAGCAGTCTACTGATCTTGTTGATTTGTACACGCATTTCCAATTTATCCTCACATGTTTGTTTAATGAGTTTAGAGTTATATTGTGCCATGGAAAGTTCATTGAACATGACTTTGAGGTTAGAAAATTGGACTAGGGCTGATTACCGTTAGCATTTCTATTCAATTACTGCACTGACTCACATATACAGTTGACTGTTCTGCTACCTCGAGGCTTTTAACTGCTGTAGACATAGACATGCTTATATTGACAAACAGCTCAAATGGATATTTTAGCTCTCTACTCCCTTAGTGGAAAAAAAATAGATTTCCTAAATGTCTTAACTGCATTCAGAGGTACTTTCGTATGCACTTCAAATGAAGATTATCCTGCTGCCACTGACAAAGATTAAGCAACTTGTTTCCACTATCCTTTTATCCTCTACCTGCCATCACATGTTGTAAGCTTAGTCTGCAAATTAATACATCCCACATGTAGAGTTTTGCTCTTGATTAGAAGAAATGTGCTAAAAAAGTTTGTAATATTTACAGGCTTCTAACACCTCCTGGTACTCCTCTTTTCCCTTCATTGGAGATGGAATCTCAGAAAACTGTTATGGGTCAGCTGGGAACTCCTAAAGCTCGTCCATTGGCTCTGAAATCTAGGGTAAGAGGATTTTATTTTATGTAGACATTGCGACCTTCAAGTATGAAACTGTTATTGGTCTATTGTAGGTAGTAACATGACTTATAATGTCAAGAAATAATACTATGATCCAGTTGGGAACTTCTGTTGTTCAATTAGGAATGAGAACATTGATTTATTTTTGGGTAGATAGGGCAGTCTTCACGGGCAAAACTGTTGTTTGATATAATTAGAAGTATGACTTGGCATGGCTTCATTATGTATCGTATGTCTTGACCAATGTCTTTCAACTGCTAGAGCACTGAAACAGCTTAAATTGATAAATTGTTTGGATCTATCCGCTCTGACCCTGATTTTTATGTACCATAATGTGTAGTTAGTTTTAATGGGAAAAATATACAAAAAGGGAAAACTTTCTATTAAAGCTGTAATTTATTTCCCTTCATCTGTATGCACTTGGCCACCTATCACAGACTGTAGAGTCAACTTGTTTGATTATTCTTTTAAGAGATTTGTTGAGATGCTAATATCCCCCTGCAAATGCTGTGAATTTCAGGTGCTGTTTGCTGTTTTCTATTGTTGTATACTGAAACATTTTGTTTGCACCTTTATATGATTAATTTTGTTCCTCTATTTTTTTACATTGGTTAAAGCTAGCAAATCCCCAGACTGAACCTGCCGCAAGGAGCAACTTATCATCCAGGCAGCCAACATCATCTCCTGGGTTAACTACATCAAGTGGAGGACTTCGCAGACCATCTTCATCAGGGGGATCAAGGCCTGGAACTCCAACAGGACGCCCTACTTTAAGTGCACCATCTAAGTCTGCCCTAACTTCGGCTCCTAGACCAACAAGTACAGGTTCAAAACCATCACCATCCACTACATCCAAACCAACGTCAGCTGCAATGGCTAAACCCACTAGGTCTTCAACACCTACTTCTCGGGCTGCTTCGACTTCAGCTAAGACCACAGTTCCTCCACGTTCTTCTACACCTACTGCAAGATCGACTTCAAGGTCATCTACTCCAACTACAAGGCCAACAGTACCTGCTTCAAAGTCTACATCCAGGGCTCCAACCCCAACTCGTAGGCCTTCAACGGTGTCAACTGCAAACAACACATGTGGACCTCATGTTAGGTCTCCATCTTCCTCAGTTACCAAGGTAGCTTCCACTAACCAAAAAAATCCAGTGCCAAGAGCTAGTTCCCCGACTGTCAAGCCCAGACCATGGAAGCCTTCAGAAATGCCTGGGTTTTCCCTTGATGCACCTCCAAATCTAAGAACGTCGCTACCTGACAGGCCAATCTCAGCAAATAGGGGCAGACCTGGAGCTCCAAGTGTTCGATCTTCATCTATTGAGCCTTTATCCAATGGAAGGGTTAGACGGCAATCGTGTTCTCCAGCAAGAGGCAGACCTCCAAATGGTATTATCCACAGCAGTGGAAGCTCTGTACCTGTACCTGCTGTGAGTAGGTTACATGCTAAAGCAAATGACAATGTAAGCCCTGTATTGATTGGAACTAAAATGGTGGAAAGGGTAATAAATATGCGGAAACTGGTTCCACCGAAGCAAGATGACAAACATTCACCCCATAGCAACTTGTCGGCAAAGTCTTTATCTCCTGACAGTTCTGGGTTTGGAAGAACACTCTCTAAGAAATCTCTGGACATGGCTATAAGACACATGGTATGTATACTTCCAAGTATTGGATTAGGCTTTGTAGGATCTCGTTTAAAGATTGAACTGAATATGCGTTAGTTATTTCTCTTTGCTTGATGTTTGGATCTGTTGTTAATGTTTTCTCCTTGAGCAGGATATAAGGCGAAGCATTCCGGGTAACCTCCGTCCATTGATGACTAATATCCCAGCATCCTCGATGTATAGTGTGAGATCAGGGCCTGCTAGAAGCAGGACAGTTAGTGTTTCCGACTCCCCCCTAGCAACAAGCAGTAATGCCAGTTCTGAAGTTAGTGTCAATAACAATGCTCTTTGCTTGGATGGAAATGAAATTGATGATGATATTAGCAGTGATAAAGGTGCAAAATCTCCAGCCAGGATTCGTGGCAGGTGATCGAACTTGAAATCAATATCTTTTAGTCATCCCTTTGTCATTGGTATTGCTGCCAGCATGATGATAACTGAAAGACCTATTTTCTGGAAGCACTTGCTGGATTTCAGACTGAATCATTGTATGTAAAGTGAAATGTACTGCATGGCTATATTACCTGAAGCCTTTGTATCATTTAGAATTAATATCCTTCCTTGATCACCTTCATGCTTTGTTTGTCTGGGTGAATGGACTGCATCTCCACATATTTGCTAACCGTATAAAGGAATTTAAGATCCTGGCTCTTTACCATGTTTGTTTAGACTCCCCTTTTTATTTCCTGTTTTTGTGTGCAACTGAAAGCTTCATCCATGATGTAAAATCCGACGAAGGTTGCATGAGGTTTCTAGGGTTTCATCTGGTTCCTTGCCTCCTCTCTTTGTTTATGAGAAAGGAAGATAACGCGTGAGGTAGCCAGGAATTGATAGCCATAGCGGAACAGCCAGTGCGGAGAGTTAGTAGCCTGACAAAGAAGTCGCCAGAATTCCTGGCACGGTAACCATGAAAGAAAAGAAATGCTGCACCACTGTCACTAGGGATTTAGAACGGTTCAGGCATTGCACAATCCATGCTCCGTGAAAAAAATGCTTAAGCTGCGAGAAAGTTCAGACAGCCCAACACAGATGAATCGGTCGGTCCAACTCTAATCCCACTACTATGTGAACATTCCGCTAACCAGGAGTTTATACCAAGAATGGGGTTTGTCATGGATTTGGTTTTATTTTGATGTCTTGATTGATGTGTTAGACTATTTTGAAGTGTCTCAACTTTTAAATAACGAAATGGTATCATTTCGTTTAAAATATATACGAAATGAATCATCTCACAATATGAAAAAACATGATGAACTATCCTATTAGGCATTTGGATTGGATGCACCCTTCTTGCCTACAGATGCATCCTTCCTGCCTACGTGCCTGGCAGGAAGGGCACGTCTCATCCATGTGTCTGATGGGACTGTCCACATCCCCCCTTCCACCCAACGGAGCACCGCTGACTCAGCCCATTTTGTTGTCTCAATTGACACAATTTTTCTTCTTTTCCTTCTTCCCCAGGGAGAGAGATCGCTTTTTTCTTCTTTTCTTTCTTTCCCTTGCAGTCACTTCCTTCCCCGTGCCCGTTTTTTTCCATAGGAGTTAGAGAGGGAATAAATTCCCTCAATTAATCCCCCCACCCCCTTTTTATTTCGGCCTTCCCCCTCTCCTTCATTCCCTCTCTCTCTCAACTTTCTTGCTCTCTTTCTCTCCCTCGCTCGGTCAGCAGAAGCAGACATTTTTCTCCTCCTTTCCCTCTCCGGCCAGTAGCAGCAACAAACCGTCTTCATTTTTTTTCCCGTTTGTTTCTCTCTCGGCTCTCCTTCTCTCCTTTTCTGCTTCAAACCGGTAATATTTTCTATCCTTTTTTTAAAATTAAAAAAAAAAAAATCAGAATGTTAACTTTTTTTCCTATTAAGTACTAACATTTTTTTTTTTTCCTGACTGCTCCTAGTTGTTTTAGTTTTGCAAATCTCTTTAGTCTAAAATCATCTCTCAACATGCATGTATTTTCTTTCACTATAATTTGTTTTTTTGGTTTCATGCTCATGTTTGATTTTTATGTTATATATAAAGTTTGTGTATCTTTTTTTTTTTTTTTTTGCAATGACTCTACCAGTTTATTAAAAAGGATAAAAAAAGATACAATGTGAGGGACTACAAGAGTCTTAACGGAAACGAAAGCTATCTAATCCTAACATTGGCCACTCGTACAGAATCAAGGATACAAAAACTCAAAATCTTTTGTTGGAGACAGCCAAAGTTGGACCTAACAAAAGAAGACTTATTATCACAAGACCAATTAACTAAACTATCAGCAACAAGATTTCCTTCTCGGAAGATATGGGCTACATGAAAATTACGTTGCAAGATAAGTCCCTTAATCTTGCGAATGATGTAGTCCGGACGCCATGGAACATTGTAATCCTTAGTGATCCAATTTGTAATGAGCTGGGAATCAGATAGCATAAACAGAGAAGACACTCCTTTATCCAAAAAAAGTCGGATACCATGAAGGATGGCCAATACTTCAGCTTCATTGTTGGTGAGATGCTCTCTTTATTGTGCAAAAGGTAGAACAAAACCTCCATCACTGCTGCGAAGAACACCCCCAAATGCACCTACTCCAGAATTGCCTTTAGAGGCACCATCTGTGTTCAAAACAAAGCCTGCAATATCACTTCTCCGCCACACCACTGAATTTATTTGAGATTGCTTAATCATTTGAATATCAAAAAAACCATGAGTACTCCCCTGCCATTTGCCTGGAACAATATACCCAAATGCCTCCTTCTCTATCAAAAACTTTAGTTGTGAAGGATTACAGTTAGCATCATCAAATACAACTGGGCAGCGGGACTTCCAGAGATGCCATCAAATCATAAAGGAAAGGAGGGATACAAATCTTATGCTTCTGTCAGACCAAATAAAACATAGGTGGGCAATAGAGAAAACAGAACTGATCCGGATTCCACATCTGGGTAACAAAGAAGACCAGAGCAGCTGAGCAATTGGACAGGAGAAGAAAAAATGAGAAGAAGACTCCTATAGCTGCCTGCGGATACACTGAGAAGCAAGGTGAAAGCCCATCCCTTTACACCTATCATCCAAGGCTAAGTAGCCCTTGAGAAACCTCCACATGAAAATAGAAAGTTGCTGAGCAATCGAGGCTAAAACATATAAAGGGATACTAGTAAGAACATCTTTGATAAGTACCATCCTCCCAGCAAAAGAAAGATACATAAACTGCCAAGATATAATTTTTGCCGAAACTTTAAGCACCAGAGAATCAAAATAAGATTTTCTTTTTCCCCTTAAAAATGGGACAGCCAAGACAAATGAAAGGAAAGTCCCTCTCACTAAAATTAGTCACATTTTTTATTCTCAGAATGCTACTTAATATAGTTAGTATTGTGTTTATGTTTTAATTTTGCTATAAATATGTTGTAATATTAGTGGTGTTCTTAAAAAACTATTACTGTTTTTTCTGAAGTATATAATGAAATTAATTGTTAATTAGATTTCATTATATTAGAATTATATATATAAAAAAAGTTGTTAGTGTTGTGTTTCTGTTTTTATTATTTTTCATAATATATATTGGACATTCCTTACTTATTTTTTTTTTATGTAGATATTAATTTTTTGGACAAAATTTCGTAAATTATTAAAGCTGTTGTTCCATTAAAAAAATAAAAAGTATTTTTAAAAAAATTAGGTTTTTGAAAATAAATTAATTATTGTGAATTGGATAAATTATACTATGGTAATGCCTTGGGAATATTTAGGTTTAGTCCTTTGGATTTAGGGTATGAAAATATTTAATCATGTAAAATTAGGGCTTCCACCCAACAAAATAATTTTTAAAATGATTTTAAACTTTTGAAGTTTTATTTGCAGACAAATTTTAGTGATTAAATAGATTTTAATTTTATAATAGATATAATTAGGTTAAATTAGGGTTTCTATTCAACAAAACAATTTTATAAAAAAATTAAACTTTTGAATATTTAGGTTAAGTAATTTTAAGTCATTTGGATTTAGGATATTGTCATTAAATTATGTAATTTTTTTGTCCCACTTATGAATATAATTTTTATTGTTTAGTAGATTTTTATTTTATAATGGACATAATTAGGTGAAGTGAAATTAAGTTGACATTGCTAATTGCATGAATCATGTTGTTCTAATGGCTTTTGAATATTTTGATTCCTTCATTGGATTTTGGGTTTGGAAAAACAGGAAGGGGGGGGGGGGGGGGGTGGGTTAATT